>CAJHQQ010000783.1:0-142254 GCA_905132885.1 Moricandia moricandioides
TATATATGTCCGACGAATTGTTCTCTTGTCCAATCAAAATATGCATATCAACACATTGCTCTCTCTTATTCGTGGAATTTAATTATTCCTTTTCGAAAATAGAATTGCTAAAAAAGGAAGACACAAAAGCTCCTTTTCGACATAATTAATTAATTCGTCTTTCTTAGACAAAAAAAAAAATTAATTCGTCTTTCTTTCTCTCTAAATCAATGAAGACTACTTGAATTATAGATCCTACATTATTCTTCTATAACTTATAGTCTATCTTCTATTAAAAACAATAAAAGAAGACTCATCCATATATGTTTTGAAATTTGTTTGGAGTTAATCTTTTTAAAAGAAAAAAAATACATGTCAAAACTCTTTAGCTCTTATATATATATATATATATATATATATATATATATATATATATATATATATATATATATATATATATATGCATAGTTCTTCAACTACACATTATTTTAAAGATTAGTTATAAATCTAAAATATATAGGACAAACATGTTCAATTGTCCAATAATATTCTCTATTAAAGATAAAGTATTCCACAGTCGGGAATGCAATGAGACATTAACTAATGTATAAGGGTTATGGTCAAGTCACTTATTACCAATTGGTTTTAAGTTGGAAGCGCATAATTAATCTGAATCTAATATGGTATCATAACCCAGATCATAAATACCCTAAAGCCTTGATTCATATAACTCTACTCGATCGGATATAAAAGTCATACTTAACTCTCCGATTGGGTATAACTATAATTAAAAATATATTATTTCACATCGTAAATTCAATAAGACATGCATTAAGTAATATATAAGGGTTAGACACAATCCAGATTTTAAATCGAAAGTCCATATTAAATCCCATTCTAACATTCTCACTTCGATTAAAATGCAGTGACATTCTTATCAGCAAATCAACGTATATATGTAGGTTAATTATACGTCTACTGACATCTAACATAACTTTTTCATCTATATATTGATCTATCTAAAAGTCTCACCAAACGTAGGAGTCCAGAAATTTATTGTAGTATCGTGCGTCACTGGAAATATGCTCGAGACCGACACTAAACATAAACCTCGACTTCTAAGACATGGTTCTTCTAAAACTTCTAGCTCTTTGGGGTGATCACTCTGCATCATTAAAAACAAAAGAGAAAGTTAAGTTTCATAATAATTGCAAAGCGTCTCGCTACATTGTTTCTTGGAATAATGTTTGTCAAATCTTGAAGATGAAGCAACATGTAATAAATAATACGAACGGGAGCCGTGCTTTGATCGATTGAATAATAATAACAGTAAAATGATAATGTATATAAATTATAAGATTAACAAAGAAACTACCTGTTGATGCTGTAAAGAAGCTCCACTTTTCATGTATGGGTTGCTGAGAGCCTGAATTGTAATCATTTGCAGGTTTGTACATCAGTAGAAATACAATAACTAACTATAATAATGGCAAAAAAAATTTATTTAGCACAAAAATAAGGGCTGAGCTAACTTACTGAAACTTGTTGGTGTAAGAACTTAATGTATTCAATGGCCTCAGAGAGCACTGAGGCTGCATCAGTCTGACACAAAACCACATGAGATTCAGTAAAACAAAATCTAAGAATTGTATTTCATTTTATTTATCCCCCATAAGATAATAGAATAGACTTTTAAATATTATATAATAAAAAGAAAGTTGTACTTATACTATGATAAGTAATAATGACAGGTATAGACAAATATACTAATACACACTCATCATCTTTCTGAAAGGTAAAGCAAAAAATTGCAGACAGAGAGAGTACCTTTCCGAAAGGTGAAACCAATTGTTGGAGCGCAGCGATTCTGTCCCCCATTTTCTCTTTCCTAACCTAATTCAGCAAAAACAAAATATTATTAATGAAAATTAAGGAGAAAAACTTAAGAATTATGCAAAAAGTTGGGAAAGAATGTTTGTTAATTTTCTTACAAAAATTCAATTTAGCAAGTTTGCTTATATCTATCAAAACATATGTATTTGAGTTGTCTAAATTCAAAATGATTTGGATAGAAATGATAAAACCTAATTTTCTCGTTTAAATTAGGCTTTTGTTTTGTTTAATTAAAAAAATATATTTGGCAAACCATGGAAAATTTTCATTTAAATCCACTATAAAATATTAATGTGCAGAAAGATGTCTTTATTACAGCCTTAAAAAGAAGCTTTTATTATTTTATTATATGCACAAAAACATTTATTTTATATAAAAGCAAAAAATATACCTTGAAAGCTGGTGAAGGAGATGATGCTTCACTCTTGGCCCTCTTAGCCGCCGGCTGATCTCCTCCGTCTCTCTTCACTTCACTGCTACTCCAATCACGAACCTTCGTTATACTCTACAACGCAAAAAAATACATATAAAACATCCGTATATTTATAAACAAACTTGTGAAGCTCTAAATAAAAAAAACTCAAGGTTAAACCCGAATCTATTAAAACTACATGTATAATTTCGCAGTAGATGGGAGCCGATCTCTAGCCCGGACCAACAGTGCAACTCCTCCTCTAATGGAAACTATTAGACCACCACGATGTGGTTAAAAAAAAAACTATTGCAGCTATATAATATACCTTGGGTTGTTCATCAAAACTCTGCGGCGGCTGTAACGCCGGAAAAAAGTTCGGCGACACGTCATGATGAGTAGGACCCGAGTTTCCAGCCGTGGCCGCAGGGTTCCAAAACGTTGCGTTGTTAGAGAACCGCAAAGGACTGTTTGGTTTTGGCGGCAAAGATCTTGAAAACCAAGTCGAATGTAACGCCGTCGCCATATGATCGTAGTTTCCGGTGGATGAACCGAACTGAGAGTAGCCAAGATTTGGTTTCTGATGATGCCTCGACGGTTGTTGGTCGGAAGAGCCAGGCAAACTAAAACCAGCTCCTTGATGAAACATAGCTGAAGATGAACTTGGAGTTGTTGATGTTCCGTACAAAGTGTTGGACGAGTTGTCAACGGCGAAGCCTTGACATGTCGTCACTGTGCTACTGTCTGTACTTGAGCTCCCGTGAGGGCTGAACTGATGTTCCAAGAAAAAACCGCGGTTGCTGGTCGTCATATTTAGCTGCGGTTTGAAATCGCTATTATTATCACGCCACAAAGCTTGGTGGTGAGAGGAATCAGATTCTTGAATAGCGTTTGCGTTTGAGGTTGCATCTAAATTGAGATTCTCTTGAAGCATCACTCCAAAGCTTGTCTCCGCTTTACTATCTCCTCTTCTTTTGTTCCCCCCAAAGAAAAAACAAAACACAATCTCTAAGCTTCATAAATAATATGATTGAAACAAATAAAAAATAAGCAAGTTGAAGACTCACAAGAGAGGTTGGTTCCATTGATCAACAGGTGATTGTGAAGCAAGCCCTAAACCAATCATCTGTAGATGATGATCAGTAGCTAATGGGTGATGATCATCATGATGATGAAGCTTATCATGGAATAGAGTTGAGCTTGGTCTTATGGAAGAGGAAGAAGATGTTGAGGAAGATGAAGATACTTTCCACCAGCTTCCTGAGTTGATGAAATCATGATGATCTCCCATGGTTCTTTTTGGAATCACTAAGCGTGTAATATATATATATATATATATGTTTGTGAGATCGATGATGGATCTTTGATTTGTTGTGTCTTCTCAGATTGTGCTTCACATGAAATGATGATGATCCGCACGAGAGAGATACTTATAGTTATAATTTATAATGGATATTTATATTTCCTGGTAGGGTTTCCGTTAACTATTTATGAAAACACCGGTTGACATTTTTCAGGTGGCTCTCACTGACTCTTTTGCATACGTCATGCCCAACTTCTAATTTTTTTCTCGAAAATTATTTATTTTTCTTCCTTTGGTATTGTCACTCTTCAAACGGTTCAAAGAATACTACTACTAGTACTACCTAGTATTTCATTTATGTAAAAAATACATCCTGGAAGAACAATAAAAAAATCAACCCTATTATGAAAACATGCATCGTTTAATTTTATTATTCACAGTAAACAAATTAATTAACTACTTGAAACACATGGAAACATATTGTTAGCTAGCACTTTCCAAAAGGACAGTGGTATAAAATATCTAATTTAAATACAATGATAATCTATTATCAACAACTAAATATCATTAGACATTAACCATAAATGAGTGGTTCGGTGGTACACTGCCTTTAGAAAATTATGCTTTGGGTTTCATTTGAAATTTTGGATAGAGAATCCATTCATAGGTTGCACCTCCTTCCGAAAATTAATTTTGATTTTTCTATATGCTTTGGATACCCTGAAATTTTATATATATATAATATATATCAGGAAATAGATTAAGATCAAATCTCTCAAATAGTTTTTTTTAAAAGTTTTTGTCATACAAATAGTTTTTAGAGAAAAAATGACTGAATATATTTTTTTATTTTAAAATTTTTAGTTTTAAGTTTCACCTCCAAAACTCCACCTCATAACAAAAAACTCTAAATCTATATTAGTTAAAGCAAGGAGTATAAATGTATATTTACAACATTTGTAAAGTTTATTTTAATCATTTTTTTCCTTAAAAACTATTTTGATGACAAAATTTTTTTAGTTGTATTAAAGTATTTCTTATAGATTAATTTGTTTTTGTACTTTTTTTGGCTAAAAATTAGATTTTTTGTCGTAAAAGTAAAATCACTCTAGGCGGATTAATAGGATTTAGGCCCTGAACCTTATAGTTATAAAGGAAAATGATATTTTAAGCAGGGCGTCACCATCACATCAGAGTCACAAACCACTTTGAGATATTTTTATTGTCATGATTTGAGTATTTGCACCTTTGGCTATGACCTTCGTCGTTGTATATTTTTTCCGGTCACATTAGGTCAACGAGTGGGCTCCACGTAGCGTGCGCGCGTGCTTTAGCATCTTGACCCCACTTGTTCCGTCTCAGAGTCAGAGCCTGAGTGTGACACTTCTCTTCTTCTTCTTTTTAGTTTTTTTTTAAAAATATTTTTGGCATCTTTTCTTAATGTTAATTAATATTTTAAATCCGATTTTAAGAGTTTATTTCGCTAGGTTATTTCCCTAATCATTTCCTTTTACCTAACATTGGTTTATATACGTGGAAAAGGTCAATTCCAATCTAAACAATTTTCATTTTATATTTTCCTACCCAAACTTTATTACGACATCTATATAATTTCACACTAATAATTATTTCAAATAAATTATATGAATTATAAAATTTAATTCAAAATTAATTTTGACAGAAATAATGTTACTCAGCCATTTATAAATATTAAGAAAAACAATACAACCAAAATAATGTTAGTCAGCATATATATATATATATATATATATTAATTTAAAATGAAAAATATCAAAAGATATTATGATTAAAATTGTTATACATATTTTATTTTAATAGTTTAAGAAAATACATTTATAAATTTCTTTCCAACTAAAAAAATCACACATAAATGATTTTTCTTTTAATAGTAAACTAGAACTTGACCCGCGCTCCTGCGCGTGTGTTTGATTTAACTTGTATTCAACGTAAACTGATAAATCGCTGCTTTTAAACAAAAATCCTTTGTATATTTTTTATGTTTTGTAATTTACATATAGAGTATAATATTATATTATAATATAGATGTTGATAAAAAAATTATTTGTACATAATATTATATTAAAATGTATAACTTGATGCAATTTGATGTAATTGTATTATTCATATATTAACTTTTTTTTGTTAATTTATTTTGAAATGAAACAACATACTAAAATTTTTAATTATCAATATATAAATATCGATTTGGTTATATAAACTTTGGAATTGTAATTATTTAATTTAAATTTATTTTAAATGCAGTAGCAGAATCTGTAAATAAAAAATATAAAAATAAAATACTTAATTTATTGTAAATGTAAAGGCTAAGTTTGTAAATAAAAGAAATTATTTTTAATACTGCTATCCATGTATCTAAACAATCCTCACTATCTATGTTTCCAAACAAAATCCTAAAGTACTTCTACTTTAATAAGATAGATGCATCTATGCATGAAATAACATATTAAACGAATTTGATTATTAAACGAGTCAATATATACATGAAATACCATATTTCAATTTTTTATGTGTTCTTACCCATACTTCAAAATTTTAGATTAGCTTTTAGCATTTCGTATATTTATTTATGTTAATAAAATATTTTTGTAGATATAAAATTTTAAAATATTTAATTTTATACACATATAATTTAGTATAGTGTGTTAACACGTTTTTCTAATATATTATATTTTAACATAAAAATTTATATTTGTGAAAATAATATATATTAATATATTAATGTAATATAATTTTATTATATTTGGTTCAGTATAATAATTTTAAATATGATAGTTTAAAATTATAAAATAAATAAAATTATTATAGAATTTTTATTTTGCATCTAATAAATTGTAATTAATATATATATATATATATGTAATGTATAGTAATATTTTATTATTAACTACAAAATTAGTGATATTTACATAAAATTTAAAAATGCGATTTTGTTAGAATATATTTTTCAGCAGTTTTTTAGAAATTAAAGAATATATATTTTTCACCCGTATGTGTCGGCATAATTTCTTTTACAGCCGCTAAAAATTACTAGTAAGTTTGCAATTTGCATGATCCTGTTATTTTCTAATAACATGCTTTGTTTAAATAAATCAATTCAATTGCTTTAATCAATTTAATTGCTTTGATTTCATTTACACTTAGATTAGTTCTTGTCAGTGGCCCAGTTACCTGGTTTGTCCACTGAAATATTCGAATATATATATATATATATATATATATAGAGAGAGAGAGAGAGAGAGAGAGATACTCTTTTTTCTTTCTTTTACTGAAGTGTTAAATTCTCAATCTTCGAGATAGCACTATACTGAAATTAAATTGCTTACTAACATTGAAGTACTCAATATTACTAATTACAATATGATTGCCCTTGGAGAAGAAAAGAGAGCTCCACGGTTGTATTTCATTTAGTTGGTGATTTATTGGCTTAAGGAAAAAAGATAACCACAATTTGCCCCTTAGGAGAAAAAATGTTTGAGTGGCATTTCATCCCAAATCACACTTCATTCATCGATTTTTCACGATTTTTAAGATAATTTCACTTGTGAAGAACCTCTGTCAAAACTATTTCATCTTACGCATAATCAAACTTTGTTAGTGTTTGTTAGCGGCATTACCCGAAAGAAAGGCAGATGTTTATAAAAGAATAATTATTTGATATCTAGCATGGATATGATATAATATAAGGTTAGTGAAATACGATCGATGACATTTCTAGCATCCATGAAACTTGAACTCGTGACTATTTTTAATATATTGCTTTACCCATATACTACATTGACAACGACATTGTTCAATATATTAAAAAAAATGAAATAAAAATTGTTAAGAATACCACAAGTTAAATATTGTTTTTCAAAAATACTTCCAATAAAAAAATATTAACATTTTAGTGATTATTATTTAGGGTTTAGTGTTAAAGGGATGTGATGTTGAGTTTCTAAATATTTTATAAATATTTAGAAAGTTTAGTTTAGTCTATTTTAACATAAATTTAAGACATTTTTGAAAATAATTATTTATTAATGGTAAATTTGAAAAGTGGTATTAAAATTATGGTAAAACTTAAATTTATCTCAAATAAAAATAAAATATGTCAATGAGATGAGATGGATTGAGGTAGAGCGAAAACGTCAGGGTGACATAAGCATGTGGTGTAATGAAAAAAAAAAAGAAGATAAAGAAACATGGAGAAGAAGATGAACATGTAAATTGATTTCAGAAAGCAAAGAAAAAGCTGAGAGGAAGAGACTGTTGCGGAGACAAACCCACACGGCCTCTCTTATGGCCTTCCATCAATCCCATCATCGACTACTTCTGTTTCATTTTATTTTCTTATTTATTATTTTTAAGTCGTTGAGTTTTATAGTCGTTCACTCTTTTCAGACGGATATCAACTCAGACTTTTTTTATTATAAATTCAGTTACTAAGAGTAAGACTATACACTCAATGATGATAAGAGTAACGTGTAACATAAACAATAGTTAAGCTAAGTTCAAAAAAAAAACATAAACAATAGAATGTTGGGTAATTCCAAGCTTGTGCAAACTTAACATATTATTGGATATTTAATATGTTAAGAAATAAACACAAAAAGAAATCTAGAATAAGAAAATGAAGTTTTCTATTAGATTAGGTTTGTGTTTTCCATATCCCACATGTTAAAGGGAATTGTCCTTCACTATAAATATAGACCTTATGGAGAGGTGTTCCATAAGAGATCTATGAGAAACATTGAGAGCTTTAGTTTTGAATAGTTTCTAAAGCAATAAGAAAAGTTGTTCTTATTATCCTTTGTTCTAAGAGATCCTTCAATTGGTATCAGAGCTTAAGGTTGGAGACTCGATCTAAGCTTAAGTTGAAGCTTCGATCCTGGTGACTGCTAAGAGATCACGAACGCAAGATGGTGGACGTGACTAGAGCTGCGCCATGCACGAAGGACCTTGGATCCGCATCCATCCAATGTCCGATGCTGAACTCGACAAACTATACAGTTTGGTCGATGAGGATGAAGGTGTTACTATGTGTTCATGATGTGTGGGACACAATAGAATTTGGTTAGGATGTCGGCCTTCTGCTCAACACCCGGCGTTTGCATGTATCGACTTAGTACACCAACTGTGTAACACACACATAGAGGTAGAGGACGGAATGGAAAAGGCAGAGGTCAAGGTAGGTTACACAACCAAAGTCATGTGTCACACACCGAAGACAAAAACTCGAAGAAGGATCATTCGAAGCTGATATGTTGGAGATGTGACAAGCCGGGTCACTATGCGAATTCATGTCCCGAGAAGTCAGTGAGGAATCAAGAAACCAACTTAAATGAAACACAAGAGGCCGATACTCTCTATGTACACGAGGTGGTATTCTTGAATGAAGACAAGGTGATTCCGAAGAATCTTGATATCGACAAAGGCAATGCAAGTGTTTGGTATTTGGATAATGGAGCGAGCAATCACATGACGGGAAACAAGGAGTTCTTTTCGAGTTTGAATCTCAACACCAAAGGGAAAGTGAAGTTTGGTGATGGATCGTGTGTTGATATCGTAGGAAAAGGGGTTGTTACCTTTGTGTGCAAGACTGGAGAGAAGAAGGCACTCAAAGACATATACTATATACCCGACCTGAAGCATAACATATTGAGTCTTGGACAAGCAACAGTGAACGGATGTGAGGTTAACATGAAAGATGTCTATTTAACACTCACAGATTCGTGTGGCAGGTTGCTTGTACGTGTAACAAGATCTCAAAACCGTCTCTACAAGACCCCGATGGAGATTAGTTATCCGCAGTGTTTACATGTCAGAGATGAAGATGCAACATGGAGGTGGCATGCTCGACTAGGACATATAAGCTATGGCGTGATGAACAACATGGTAAAGAAGGAGATGATCGTAGGAATGCCGAGTGTAACACACAAAGATAGTGTGTGTGACGCATATCTAGCAGGGAAGCAAATTAGACACTCATTCCTAAGTGTAACACACGGAGAAGGCGTGTGTAACACATGTCTCGTAGGGAAGCAAATCAGAGACTCACTTCCGACTAAAGCTATGTTTCGTGTGACAAAACCGTTGGAGTTGATCCATGAAGAGGATCAAAAGCCAAATGAATGTCTCATATTGAAGAAACCAAATATCAAGCAGTTTAGGATATTCGGTTGTGTAGCACACGCGAAAAAATGTGTGACTCATATGAAGAAGAAAAATGAGGCATTCTATCGGTTCAAAAGATTTCACTTCGATAGAGGAGGAGAGTTTGGCTCACCTAAGTTCAATCTTGGTTGTACCGATAGAGGAGGAGAGTTTGCCTCATGTATGTTCAATCTAGCTTGCATCAATGGAGGAGGAGAGTTTACCTCAGCTGAGTTGAAGATGTCGAACTACTTATGGGTTGAAGAGATGGTAGCCGAGTTGGAGTCTACCACAAGAAACAAGGCGTGGGAGCTTGTAAGGAAAGGAGAAGATGATCGAGTTTATGTGTTATACAAGGCGTTGTATGGGTTACACCAAGCATCAAGAGCTTGAAATGTGAAACTCGATCATGTCCTAAAGGAGATGAGCTTTAGGAAGTGCACATCAGTGTATCGCAAGAATGAAGGAGGAGACTTCAGGTTGTGTGACACAAAGATGGAAGTGTGTAACATGACTCACGATGAACCAGAGATAAATGCTACGGATTTCAGAAGAAGCATAGGATGTTTGAGGTATCTGCTTCACACAAGACCTGACTTGTGTTACGCAGTAGGCGTACTGAGTAGATACATGCATAATCCAAGAGACTCTCATGGACAAGCCATCAAGCACATATTGCGGTATGTGAAAGGAACAACAAACTTCGGTCTGTTCTTCAAGAAAGATGGGTCAAGGAGTGTCGTTGGTTATAGTGACAGCAGTCACAACATTGATGTCGATGACGGGAGGAGCACATCAGGACATGCATTCTATTATGGTTCATCACTGGTTACTAGGACATCGCAGAAGCAGCAAACGGTTCCATTGTCATCATGCGAAGCAGAGTTCATGGCAACAACGGAAGCAGCAAAGCAAGCTATATGGATCAAGGAGTTGTTGAGTGAGATACTAAGTGAAGAAGGTGAGAGAGTCAGACTTAGGATCGACAACAAATCAGCCATTGCTCTAACGAAGAATCCAGTTTTCCATGGAAGAAGTAAGCATATACTTTCAAGATATCATTTCATTCGAGAGTGTGTGGAGAATGGGCAAATCGAAGTGGAGCATGTGCCGGGTGTTGAGCAGAAGACCGACATCCTAACTAAGCCATTAGCAAGGATTAAGTTCAAGCAAATGAGGAGCTTAATCGGAGTTCAAGAAATTGGTCTCCCTAATTCAAGTTGGAATTAAGGGGGTGATTGTTGGGTAATTCCAAGCTTGTGGAAACTTAACATATTATTGGATGTTTAATATGTTAAGAAATAAACACAAAAGGAAATCTAGAATAGGAAAAGGAAGTTTTCTATTAGATTAGGTTTGTGTTTTCCATATCCCACATGTTAAAGGGAATTGTCCTTCACTATAAATATAGACCTTATGGAGAGGTGTTCCATAAGAGATCTATGAGAAACATTGAGAGCTTTAGTTTTGAGTAGTTTCTAAAGCAATAAGAAAAGTTGTTCTTATTATCCTTTGTTCTAAGAGATCCTTCATAGAAATCATTAAGAATATCACAATTTAATTATCATTTTTCAAAAATACATTTAATTAAAAATATATTAATATTTGATTTTACACTTTAGTGATTATTGTTTAGGGTTTAGTATTAAAAATGTTGTTGAGTTTCTAAATATTTTATAATTATTTATTAATGTTAAATTTGAAAAATAGTATCAAACTTGTGATATAATTGAAATTTAAGGTATTTTTGTAGAGCCGGCACTTGATAAGAGCATAAGAGAGATCAACTTAAGTTGTTGTAACCGCATGATAGCAGTACCTCATTTTTGCATCATGTACATAATACATACATGAGTTAAAGATAACATTTTACTAACAAACAAAAACATTTATTTGCTCAAGTTAAGGAAAAAAAGGATTGATGATAACAGTACAAAGAGAGCAAATAATGGAGAGACTTTTTTCTGCTTTTCTTGATATGCCATGATTGATTATGATTTTTGAGACTAAGCTTACTTATTATATTTAATCGAATAGCCTTAAAGAGAAAGGAACGTTGTTTCTTTAACATTAGTTATTGGACTTAGTGCGTTTGATTATCACATAATGATTAACCTATAAAATTATAAGATAGCATATATAGTTCGCCTACGTTTAGAGAGATATATGTATTGCTTTTTACCAAAAAGAATGATATCTTTGTTATTAGACTTAGGCCATGATTAACCCGGGTCTCATAAGGTGGGGTTCTTAACGTAAAATTTGTCTTTTTAATTTTTTTTTTTTTTTTTTTACATTTTTCCCGCTAAGAGACGTCTCTTAGAGTTCTTATTTAAGAGACGGTTCTTAGTTTTCTTAGTTAAAAGCTAAGAAATGTTTTTTAGAAAAACTAAGAACCCCACCTTAAGAGACCCCCGTTAATCCTGCTCTTAGGATGCTTGCAACATCATAAACGATTTGTTAGTGAGACCGATACAAGCCCATATGATGTTGTCGGTACAAAATAAATGGTTATTATTATTTTTTTGATAATTCAGGAATATCTATCGGGATAAAACCTAACCGACTAATTTTATATTCGCAATGAAAATTACAAAATTATATCGCATAAATATACATATTTAGTGTTATGGGATTATTTCGGACGAGTCATTTGGCTCATCAAAATTTGTCTATCACTAAACTTTTTATGTGTGATTTGAAGTTAAATTTATGCAAAATAAATGATATTTTATGTTTTTATATAACCTCGAATATTCGACGGAAATACCATGTGTGTAGGGATAATTTAAATGAAATGTGTATGTAAAATTGAATATATAACATTAATACAATTTTACATACACAAAAGTTATTAATATATTTAATTGTGTTTGTAATAAGCGTTTATTAGAATATAATTAGGTTCTTGTGTAATTTCTCCAGCCGACAAAAGTCCTTTGTCTTAAAGAAACAACCTTCTATTATTTTTCTTGAGCTGTTTAACCAAAACTTACAAATTCATAATGTAAAACTTTGGTTCGAGATTTCGAAATTGGAAGCCTTTTTTTGTGAAACAAGTTGTTTGAAAAAGAACACACTAGATCAATCAGGCAATTAGAATCTTGAATCTTTTTCACTTTTTAATGCATAACAATACAAATAAAAATTCCTCCCTTTTGAACAAAGTAGTCGGCGAATTCATCATAATACATATCATGATGATGATGTTCAGTATCCTGACGTATACAATTTTGAATTTTTCTTTTTGAATAACATGAAGTTTTAGGTCGAAGTCCGTAATTTTCCAAGTTCAAAATTACAACACGTAATATTAGTTTTTTCTTGAGCATCACTCGATCATGTGAGTTCTAAGCTATTCTTAGTACACAATATTTTTTAAAAGCCTACACGCTTGAAGACGCAAGTTGTAACGCCCCGACCGCCCACGGCTAAGAGGCCACCCACGCCCGCTCTCTCGGCCCGTGGGCTCCATCCCGTTCCAACGGTCGGTGTGTAAATTTTCTAAAGCTCGAAACCATTATTTACCGACCCTGCAATCACCACTCGGCCCGTGGGCTCCATCCCGTTCCAACGGTCGGTGTGTAAATTTTCTAAAGCTCGAAATCATTATTTACCGACCCTGCAATCACCACTCGACATTTCCCCGTGTTTTGGCCTCACTCACTCGGTATCGCAAATCACTTCCCGATAGGTCACCCATCCTTTCACTACTCCAGCATAAGCACGCTTAACCCTGGAGTTCTAAACGGATGTGTGACGGAAAAGGTAAGTGCACTTTGGTAGCATAGGTAGCCAAATCAATTCTCTTAAGCCTTTCCACATATCACAATTCAGGATGTTACAATTCACCCTTTCTCAAAGAACGCAACGTCCTCGTTGCGCCCTAAGACAGGTCTCAAGACGCCTCTCGGGTCAGAATCGAGATGGCTAACCAGCTCTGATACCACTTGTAACGCCCCGACCGCCCACGACTAATGGGCCACCCACGCCCGCTCTCTCGGCCCGTGGGCCCCATCCTGTTCCAACGGTCGGTGCGTAAATTTTCCAAAGCTCGAAATCATTATTTACTGACCCTGCAATCACCACCCGACCTTTTCCCGTGTTTTGGCCTCACTCACACGGTATCGCGAATCACTTCCCGATAGGTCACCTATCCTTTCACTACTCCAGCATAAGCACGCTTAACCCTGGAGTTCTAAACGAATGTGTGGCAGAAAAGGTAAGTGCACTTTGGTAACATAGATAGCCAAATCAATTCTCTTAAGCCTTTCCACATATCACAACTCAGGATGTTACACAAGTGTTCAACGACTCTCTTGTTATTGGGCTTCTTCTCATTTATTTTCCTTTATCAAGGGATCATGTTTTCTTATGTAAACCAATCTCTCACTTTAAATGGCAACAAACATAAGCGACAACAAAAAAGAGACTTGAGACAGACTCCATTCTGTAAAGTTACACTCATTTACACTTCGATATATAATAATACAATACATCATCTTGTGATAAATTCATTTTCCCTTTCTTCTCCGCTCTCCTCTCCTTTGAGCTTCATCCTATTAACAAGTGTTCTCTAAAGCCTCTAGTTACAACAGAAGCTCCCCAAATGGCTTTACCAAGTTCTACAGTGGGCCTCGTCTCCAAGCCCGTTTAGCCCAAATCCCTGCAACAACGGTCACAAACAGAGGCATTAATGGAAGACAAAGAAGTGTCTGATACAAAAGCAAAAGGAAAGATGGTGATGAAGGACAATACGAGAGATGTTTGCTTTCTCCAGCTAAGGAATCAGTTTACAGCCCTTGATTCAACAGAATGAACCAGGTGATGCCACCTGGAACAGTAGCTAGGGTTTGAGCTTGTTTAGTATAAATATCTCTGTTCTAACGATTGTAAAGCTTGAGCTAAGAAACCTTTTATCTAATATACAAAAGTTTAACATTTCCATTGAATCTTAGCTTATGCTTTCACATCCGACTCTCTTATGCTAAAAATATATACCTGAATCATTGGGGGAAAAGAGTGAAAACTGAAATATGTTAAAAGAAATAAGTCAAACCTTTTTCAAGGCAAAAGAGAAGTATAGATATGCAACTTCCCATTCATCAACTGATTTTTTGCTTGAAAACAAATTCGTCGAAATAGTTATGTTTCTATCCCACTTGGTTTGAGACGAAGTGAGAATCGAACAAAGACTTACTTTGATCCTCGCTACCATCACCCAGAGCTGTGCCTGAATATTGTGGTCCCTAGCAAAAAAAAAATCTGGCCCATAAATATTAATTTAAAAAAAATGTTCAGAATCATTCATCTACGTACGTTTTAAACCCATGATCCTAAAATACCAATGTTGACTATTACTAACTGCGCTAATTATTTTTTGCAAAACATTTGGCCCCTGAAACTATTTATATGATGTGTGGCCCTAAGCATGTGCTTGACCAAATTCTAGTCAAGCACAGATCTGCCATCACCTAAAGCACCAAATCTTTTCATGAGTTTTACAAACTCTGTTTTTTTTTAATACTAGGAGATTGGGGCCGAAGCCGTAACCACCAAACTTGAAACCACATCATGTAATATTAGTTTTGTCCAAACAGTCACTCAAACTGGAGATCTGTGAACACAATAATCAAGATTCTTTTCCAATTGAACTAATGACTACGGTTTTCTTCTTTCATATACTCATGGACAAACTCATGGGAGTTCTTCACAAAACAAACTCTAATTATACTGCTCAAAAGTTCATGGGACAATGTCACGCTAAAACATAAAGAAACCTCACCTTTTTTTGTGGCTAAGCCCATTAACATCGAGAGGAAAACTAAGTACCTCTTCTGCTAAAGACTTTGAAGTTGTTAAAGGGCATGTTCCGACCATAAAAGTTCAACAGAAAAAATGATTATTACACTAATGAGAAAATTACTCTAAGAAATTTGTTTGAAATCCTATGGCTATATGGTTGATAGAACCGTAATATTTAATTTACGGAGAACTGAATAATGTAAAGAACTAAAATGTTGAAGCTATACTAGAGGCTTCAATTGGTGATTGTGTAAAAAATGAAATGGATAAAAAAAAAGTTGAACAAATTTTCATTTTAATGAATTGAATTGAAAAAAAATGAATAAAGAGGAAAATTTCATTTTTCACATGTTCCTCATCAAGATTTAAGGAAGAAATATTTGTTCAATAATTCATACGTACATGAGGAAAAAATAAATTTAGTGGGACCCATGTATTAATATTTTGACAAAAAAATCAACTTAATTGGTATGAATTTCAAGGAATAACAAATTTAACATTTTTTTTTCCTAATTTGTGGTCACCAATTGAAGCTAGAGAGTAAGGAAAAGATGATACAATCGCAAAATTGAGATATTATATTTTTTCCTTAACTCAAAATACATTCGTAGTACGACGGTTCAATAAGTAATGAGTTTTATGATACAATTGCAAAAAATCTTCTGAACTGCATTAGAAACATGTCGAAACTAGTTTTGTGTATACTCTTAAGCTCATAAAAAAATATCAAAGGAAAGAACAAATAAAATAAGAGAAAATAGCTTTTATGAGCCAAAAAAATTATGAAGTTGTCCCATTAGTATAATTATTCTCCTAATTGTCTCATTAGTATAATATTTTCAAAAATCACAATACTAACCTTAGAAAATAGAATTATTTAGGAAACACGAGATTAGTAATAATAGGGGTCAGTGACAAAGTACAGTCCTTTCTGGTCCGAGAGATTTGAGTTCACCTCTGCTGTGAAGCTAAACTCTGAAGCGACGTGTATCAACGTGTTGCCCTTTAGAGACCACAAAGGTTTAAGCAAGTACTTCGCTGTTGGGGACTCAAGTGGGAACCTTTACGTGTTCTTGAGAAACGAGAACGTTTTGGTCGAGTTTTTCACCACCTGTGATTCACCAGTCACTGCGATGGTTTCTTACATGTTTGTGTATAAGAACGAGAGCGTCGTGGTGACGGGGCATCAAAGTGGAGCCGTCTTGTTGCATAGACTCAGAGAGGGCTCTAGGGAGGATTTAACTTCTGCTGTGATGGAGAATGTTGGTAAGTTTGATGACAGGGAAGATAGTTTAGAAGTGACTTTATTGGAAGTGCATCATGTGGGTCGTGTTAGGTATATATTGGCGGTTGATCTTACCGGAAATTTCACGGTTTGGTAATAACAAAGCTTTAGACAACGAAAGTTAAAGAGCTTTTTTTTAAAGGTTTTGCCATTTTTTACTTTTTTTTGTTCAAAAATCGGATTTAAATATAAGGAAATATAATATTTGCAAATATTTTCATAATTACTATTTCCTTAATTTTTGCAACTGTTTATACTTATCCGTAAAATCTGAATTCTAATATAGGTAGAAGACAGTTACAATGTTTGAAACTAAGTTCTACGACTATGTAGATTATTGGTAGACTGCAGATTGTTAATTCTGCATACTTTAGAATGGTAGGTAAAACGCAAATTGAGGATTCAAAATTTATTTGGATTACTTTATTTTAGCAGATTACGTTTTCTAAAACAAATATGACACATAAAAAACGAGGATTTCGAATTCTACTGTGTAGAACACGACATCTGCTATCCGTAGAACGTAAATTTAATTTTTAATTTAACAACTTTTTCAACCCTAAAAAATACCAATACATTGGTATAAGTATTTCTTCAATATTTTATATTTTTATTTATTTTTTTGGTTTGCAAAATAATTTATTTTGATTTATTTCGAAAAATAAAAAGGGTATTAAAAGCAAAAATGGTACAAATTTGTTTTTATGCTAATGGGACAACCTTATGATTTTTTTGGCTCAAAAAAACAATTTCCCCATAAAATAATGTGAGGATTTGTTATCTGTGTGTCTTGGTTACACAAGTGATCTCTTCCTTTTAAATTGGAAAATTGATACACATTATGCAATAAAAGAGTCTCTAACGTACCAATCAATTGTAATAATGGAATTGATTTCGATGATTCATGTACATTAGCTTTGCAAAGTCATTTTGTGGTTTTGACCAATTCAACAACCTTTAATATATTTTTCTTGGGTCTATAACTTTTATATTTAGTTAAACATATAAAAATTATGATGAATAAGAATAACAAAATAAGTTAACTGAAATATCCAATGAACAAAATGTTTTAAACATTTCATCACACCTCTGGTTTCAAACTTTCAATAATCCATTGGGCTTTCGAAACAGATGGGCCTTGAATAGTAACACATTGAAAAAGAAATAAACGTAAAGTGCGAATCCTCGTAGTCCTGATTACAAACCGTTGATCCAAAATCCAATCCAACGGCTACCGTACCAATCCGCGTGATTGTTTTCTATTGGACAATAATCACTCACACACGTCTCTACGCGCTGTATATATATATATATATACATCCCCAAGAGCTTCTTCTCAACGGTACTAACTCTAGGATCTTCGTAATCACTAATGGCAGGTCGTGGCAAAACTCTCGGATCTGGAATCGCTAAGAAGGCAACGTCTCGGAGCAGCAAAGCCGGTCTCCAATTCCCCGTGGGTCGTATCGCCCGGTTCTTGAAAAACGGCAAATACGCCGAACGCGTCGGTGCCGGAGCTCCGGTCTACCTCGCCGCCGTTCTCGAATACCTCGCCGCAGAGGTAAAATTTAACCACTTTTCAATTCTCCCAGATCTGGTTAATCAAATTTCGTTACACCGGTTTGGTTTTGTATCGAACATTAGATCTGTGTGAAAACAATGAATTGAAATACTACTCCTATTTGATTTTTTTTTTTTAAAAGTAAAAAAAAATCCATTTTTATTTTTAAAGAAAAATCAAATTATTTGAAATGAAACTAAAAATTATTTAAAATTCATTTTTTTTAAATTGTATAAATTTTATATATTTCGTAAAACTATAATCTTATTAAATTATAAGAATTAGAAAAAGAAAACTATTATTTCAAATAGATATTTTTAAAAAAAATTCAAAAACTTCAAACCCGCTCCAATAAAATTTGTAAAAAATCTTTTTAGAATTTATTCAAATTGGATTTAATTAAATCTTGAATTTTCTTAAATCTTTAATTCAATAAATCCCTTAAAATTCTCCTAAATATGGTAAATCAAATTTCGTTAACCCGGTGAATTTAAACCGGTTTGGTTTTGTTATGAAAATTGGGTCTGTGTCTTTCAGGTTCTTGAATTGGCTGGAAACGCGGCTAGGGACAACAAGAAGACAAGGATAGTGCCACGTCATATTCAGTTAGCGGTAAGGAACGATGAGGAATTGAGTAAGTTGCTTGGAGATGTGACGATTGCTAACGGTGGTGTGATGCCGAACATTCATAATCTTCTTCTTCCTAAGAAGGCTGGTGGTGCGTCGAAGCCTTCAGGTGATGACGAGTAGATCTTCAGATCTCTGTTTCCGATTAGTGTAGCTTAGGGTTTTAGATTAGGTCTTTAATGTTTTCGTTAGACTACGGTGCAGAGTCCTTTTGTTTTAAATGAAATTATGTGGTCTTTAATATATGAGTGTTATTATTTTGGTTTCTCAATTGTCTAACCAACAAAGCAATTTAAATATATGTTCCAGTCACCAATCTAACAAAATTTATGGTTGGCACCTTGGTTATTCCAATTGTGCTCACCACA
This sequence comes from Moricandia moricandioides, assembly GCA_905132885.1. Taxonomy (NCBI): domain Eukaryota; kingdom Viridiplantae; phylum Streptophyta; class Magnoliopsida; order Brassicales; family Brassicaceae; genus Moricandia; species Moricandia moricandioides. The sequence continues at coordinate 19,411 of CAJHQQ010000783.1, forward strand.
TAGCTTCACCCTGCATTAGATAGAACACTTCCAATTTTTGAACTATATCTTTTAAAGGTTTTTAAAATGGGTTTAAGTGCAGTTTAATCCTTTCTCTAGATGGCAACTCAGTTTTTTTTTAGAATTTTTTTTTTCAAATCTGATTTATTCTATATATATATATTGATTTAAATTAGTTAAAATCAGTGTAAATCTATCTATCTAGTTTAAATTTATTAATTTAAAAAAGAATATTAATGGCGAACGAAATCAAATTCTCACCCATACAAGAACCCTCAATGTTAGTCATACGGGCACACCAAAATCACAGTCAACTTACCCCAAAACTTGACTGTCAAAGCTCCCTTTGATTTGATTATTCTCCATCTGGTTATTTTTTTCATTCTAATTTGAGTATTAGAAAATCAATAAGTGAAAATTTTCGTTTTTAATAGTTTATTTTTCGTGAGCATTTTCTAATAGTAAAAAGTTGGCTATCGAAATTGAATCCTCCTCGGTTACAAAAGAAAAAAAGAAATTGAATCCTCGCCTTTCACTAGAATCTCCAATGTTAGAGTCACCCATACTCACCAAAAAGCCACACACCCTCCCCTTTTCCTTCCAACCCAAAATGAACTGACTGGGGTATTGATCTTTAATCGATACGAACAACAAATGCAATAGCTATAAGTTGTTGCTTGAATTTAGAAAAAAAAAACTTTTGTATCAATTCAACCAATCTTACTCTAAGTATATTTAGTAATAACACTTCAACTAAAGATGAATCGTAAACAAACACCCATAATATTTTCAACTTAAAATTCGCTAATGTCATAACACCATCCGTCGAAAGTATTGAAAAATGTGGATGAAAACCCTTAAATGAAAATGTTGTTTTGACTAAAATATTTTTTTTGAAAAAAATATTTTTAGTTGTAAAATCCCTCAACTAAATATAGATCATAAGAAAATTCTCAATTATTTTAACAAATAAACTCCTCAATTTGATTAAAAAACTCCTCAACTTAAAATCTCCAAACTAAAACTAGGGTTTTTCGTTCATTTATAATGCCACTCAAACTCATGTAAACCAGATTGTTGTAAATTGACATGTTATATTATTTGTATTTGTGGTCAATATAATACCCTTTAATTTTGCAAACCAATTTATGCTATTTTAGATGACTTCATTAACCTAATCTCATCTTCGGAAGTAAGCTACGCATGAGTCGGGCGATAAGGTTGAGCCCAACGAATTACTAAAAGAGATTAATATTGGACAGTTTTCTACATTATTAAAGATTTTACACAAAATATACTGATAAGTTAATGTGTCGTAGTAGTTAAATTGATGGCAAGTAGTCACTTTGTGTTTGGTTTGACGCTCGAGACTGTCATTTTGGCTTTTATTTTAATGAATTTTACGAAGTGTAAACATTTCACACCGAAACTTTGTCAAATTGAACAAATGACGAGTTTGACAATAAGGTACTTTGTGAGTTTAGATTTATACAATAGGATACTTTCCACATATGGTCGTAGATAGAAGACGAGGGATTGTCAAAGTTTTGGTGGATGTGGTCATGGATAATAGTTGAGGGACAGTGAAGGTTTTGATAGTTGTGAACAGAAAAGATTATTACTAGAATTTGCAACAAAGAACATCTACACAATCTTTATCTTCCATCACCAAAATGTCTGGCTCCCTCAAGTCATGACTCTCTACCCTCTTCGGCGATTCCAATGTGAAATGTCAAACAACAATACAATCTTTATCTTCCATCATCACTAGTCACAACTATGAGAATCCCTTCCACAATCCACCGAAATTTCATCTCCCCTTCTCCTACCTGACCTGACTCATGCACATGCGATCATAACCTATGATGTTGGCTTTATGACACCTTCCAATCCACAGAACCATCGCTGCATCTCCTCTTCCTCTGTGTCGTTCCTTTGATCAGGTCTCTACCTCTCCTGCGTCTGTCTTCGGCAACCAAAAACTGGACTCAAAGCCGTGCTACTCCTTCTCTCGCATACTGGAAATCGCCGGTGGAGAGGAAGAAATCAAATTAAAAAGAGTAAAGTAAAGTTAACTTTAAAACATATGTCGGCGTGGTTTGTTTAGTTAGAAGAGCTTTTTGAATAAAAAGTGTGTGTCAAGTTTAAAGTATGTTGGAGTATAAAAGAAGAAGTAAAAAGTATATGGGAGTGTAATTTTCTCTAAATATAGCATGCTTTTTCGCTTGAGTAAAATTAAATGAGCTGTAATCGACCCAATGCCTATCTTTTTGAGTGGACTGAAGCAGCATAATTTTTGTTATTCTTGGACAATTTTAATCCAAATATTAGCGTTTGGTTATATTAAATTGATTGTTTAATCTTTAGCGAGTTATTGTGCTGATTAGTGAAAATATTGGCGGATGAACTCCGCTAAGCGCTTTTCCGACCAGAAAGTGGCAACTCAACCGAGTTTTAGAATATGGAAATCCTACCCCTTTCTACGATCGGAGCAACATCAACTGTTAACAACACCAGTCCACAATCTCAGCTTGACACAATCAACAAGTCTCTAATATAATATTTAGAAAGTTTAGTGTGAAACTTTAACAATTGTATTGAAATCTACATAAAAACATAATCATGAAGAAATTTCTGAAAATCTGGAACAATTTCAAGTCCAAATCGTGTGCTCAACTAGTTTGATGAAGTACAACTAGTCAAAACACAACGTTTTCATTTAATTGTTTTCATTTAATTGTTTTCATTCACTTTTGATGGCATTGTAGATGGAGGGGAATTAACATTAACAATAACAAATTATAAGTTGAAAGGTTTATTAAATAAAAGATAATTGTGGAGTTTTCTTAATTTTAGTTGAAGTGTTTTATCACAAAAACATGTAATTTTCTCTTCAGTCAAAACACGTTGTTCTCATTTAACAGTTTTCATCCATATTTGACGATATTATAAGCGGAAGAGAATCGACATTAACAAATTTGAAGTTGAGAAGTTCATTTGTTGAAAAGATAACTGAAGTTTTTTAAGATCTATATTAGTTTAGGGGCTTTATTATTAGAAAGTCTTTTACTAAAAAGTAAAACACATTAATGAAGATACCAAAAAATATATTTAAAAATATAAAATTGATAAAAAGCTCCAAATATTTTTAAAATAAATAACATTATTTTGTGATAAGAAATGAAGGATTAATTTAATTCCATTTGCGAAAAATCTTATTAGATCTATAAATCAATCATATTATTCCCATCAATTTAGCTACAAAGTTTAGGTTTAATTAAATAATTTTATCAGACTTTTTCACTTATTTATTTAAAATAAAATTTATAGCTAATTTGGTGTGAAGAATTTGGTAAGGTTCTTATAAAATTTAGTTGAATTAATCATTTCATTCCTTATCAAAAAATAGTTTATTTCTTTTATATTTTGATTTTGGAGTTATTTGTCAATTTATGCTCTTTATGTAAATTTTAATTTATTTATGGTTGTCGCTCATTAATTTATTTTACATTTTACTAAAACTGTTACAAGATTGTAAAATTGATACGAAAGTCATATTTCTAATAAAGTAACAATTTAAAGCTATTAAGTATTTTGCTTCAGATAAATTTAAACACCACTATTTAAATTTTTTATTTCGAGTTTAAAGAAAAATAATGGAAAGTGAGATATTTTTGAGAGGGTAAGTGACTATTAACATAAATGACTCTGGTCAAATGTGAGGATTCTATTATTTGACAAGAACCCTCCATGTTAGAGTCACCCATGCTCACCAAAATGCCACACATATTTCTTTTCTTTTTCAATCTAAGATGAACATTCTGAATATTGATTCTTTAAAGAAACTTATATCGTAGAACACAATTAATAACTTGAAGTTATTGTTTTATTAGAAGTATGACTTGTGTATCAATTCTATCAATCTTGCTTTATTTTTTTTTATAGTAAAAATGTAAAATATATTAATGAGCGACGACCGGAAACAAATTAAAGTGTATATAAAATATAAGACTTGGAAGACATTTCAAAAATAAAATTTAAATTATTAAAATTATTTTTGATAATGAGGGATTAAGGTAATTCCATTTGCGAAAAATCTTATCAGATTTATAGATCAATCAATTTCATCCCATCCAATTACCTAATTTTTTTTTTCAAATATATATAAAGACAAAGAGTCTCTTGGTGTAAGTTATGATTTTCTCTTCAGTCTACTCATATTATTTCCATGGTTGGTCTTAAAGAAGTTTACCGTTTTTTAAATATTTAACGTCTTTATTTTCGAAATTAAGCTCTATTTGTCATGTAGTAATAATGATTTGTCGATATCACATTTCTCATGCCTTATTTTTGCTCTCTAACTACGTGCGTATATATGAATATAACGCACATATATCTGCCTATGTGTATATAAATTACACCAAAGCAACACACGATCTCAACAAGAATAGTGGATCGATTAGTTTCAGATCTGAAAACATAAAAACTAAAACTTGTGGATCAATTTGCATAATCATCTCTGTAAGTGTATCAACACACATCGTGCATGCCCATTTTCATTTGTTTATGTTTGTTCTTATCATTCCCGAAAATGCTTTTATAAATTTTAATTTCAAATGAATATTTTTCTAACAATTTATGTATTTTTATAGATTTTTTTGTCCAAAATTTCTGTAGAAAAAATGGAGAAGGAACTGGATTTAACACTGAGGCTGGGTCTGCCAAGTCCTGCTGTTGAGACACATCTGAGCTTAAACACTTCTCCTACCACTAATCAGGTTTTGTTTCATAAATAACTCTTTTTTTTCACCATTATTGATTAATATGGACATGATTAAATATGGATTAATCCTAAAGATCTATTGACTTTGACACCAAACAATCACCATCTCTTTTATTGATTAACTTAATAACATTGTACAAAAATTCATGATTAGTTTATTTTTATGTTTATTTTAATCATAAAATAAATATGAGAAATAAAAAGAAAAAAATGTTGAAGAAAAAAATAAAAAGAATATCTATTACTTATGTTTTTCCCCAAATTTGATAAGGAATAAACGTAGTTTATAATTAATTTAACGTAAATGAATGTTAATGAATTATAGATAACAAATATTCCTTGTAATAGTGTAACCTGTAAAGAATGAGAAAAAAATGACTATTCTCATTAATTTTTATGGTCATCCTTTAGAACTTAAATTAATTGAATTAATATTAAATTAAATAATCTCTGTTTAAATATGGTAACCCCACAAAAGAACATTAAATCCTTATCATCATTTTCCTTTTTACAGCTAATTAATTACCTTTATGACAGAGCTACATATCGACAATTATTACTTACATTAAATGCTAATTAATTAAAATTTAAATTAAGCCAAAACAGGGGATCAACATCCACGGTGGCCGCCGAGACAACAACGGCGGCGGCGAGATTCACGGCCGCCGTCACATCCTCAGGAATGAATATGAACCAATCGACGTCGACGTCAATATGAGATATTACAACTTGGTCTTCAACCACTTCGCCGGCACCGGCGAGACCTTGAACTTCGCTCCTTTTCCGATACAACCGTCTCTACATGTTTCTCCGGCGGCGGCTCCGGCGACTCCTACTAGGAGTGATTATGTTCTGATTGATGTTCCGGCTAGGAGAGCATTTCGTAACTCTATAGCGGTTGAAAACGTTTCGGACGCAAACGCAAATCCGAAACAGCGTCGCGGTTGCGGCGGCTGTTGTGGTGGAAGGATTAGCTGGACGAGGAAGTGTACCAACATGAACTGCAACGCGATTAACACTCCTATGTGGCGAAGGGGTCCTCTTGGTCCAAAGGTAATTTCATTAATTAATATCACTAATTAATCAGGTTTAAATTAGTGATTAATGATTAATTTCGCTGCTTAGGCCTAAACTAAATGAAAGAAAAAAAAAAACTAAATGAATGTTAATGTGTACAGACTTTATGTAATGCTTGTGGGATAAAGTTCAGGAAGGAGGAAGAGAGGAGATCTAAGAAGACTTGGTGATTTGTTGTTGTATTTTCGATTAATAAATAAATAAAAAGAGTGAGAGAAAATGATTGCTAATTAGGACTCTAATTAAGCTTTAACTGAGGAAATTTAAGCAAATTATATTGAAATATCATATTCTTTTATAATATATAAAATTATGAATTTTCTGCTATTTTATGATAAATTGCTAAGAATATCACAAGTTAAGTAATACTGTTCAAAAATACTCACAATCAAAAATATGTTAACATTTAACTTTGCACTTTAGTGATTATTTTTTAAGATTTAATGTTAAAATGGTGGAATTGAGTTTCTAAATGTTTTATAAACATTTTAAAAAATTAGCTTAGTTTATTTTCATCATAAATTTATGATATTTTGAAAATAAGTATTATTAAAAGTAAATTTGAAAAATGGAATCAAACTTGTGGTATAACTGAAATTTTTCCCTATTTTATCATAACACAAATTATTATTTGAAAAATAAGTAAATTTTCAGAAAGTATAAATATTATAATCGCACTCAAATTTAAACACAATATCATTTGGCTCATCTACTTTATCAGGTTTCATTTTATAATAAGTTACTCATACAAAGTGATAAATTCAGTATTGGTCATAAGTCATTTTTGGCCACTGTCATAAGTAATTTTTTAAATTGGTATACTATTAAATAAGAAATTCATGTTAGTTGTTCTGATACAAAGAAATGCAAAATATCATATTTTACTTTCTACTTATACAAGATATTGCAGTGATTTTCCTTTTCTTCTCATTTCTAAAGTGAATTTCAAATGGTTTTTAAACACGGTTAATATTAATCTACAAGGATATGATTTACATATTATAAATTTTGGTAGATAAATTAAAATCGGGTTATATATAGAAATAAATGTAGTCAAATAAAAATATATTGATGTCATAGCTGTGAAAAAAATATGAGTATGACTTTGTACTTTTACTATAAAAGGACATTTTTCTTTAAACCAGTGCAATGTAACTGTGTTTTTTTTTTTGTTTGCGTTCGAGTTGTTGCATATATTAATGATAGTTTCGACAGACGAAAGCCAGTACATATTTGCAAAACCAGTTACATTGGTATGAGAGAAAAATTGTTTTTTAAACTAAAAAATGGTCTTTAAAAAAATCAAAAGTAACCATTTTTTAGTTTTTGGAAATGTTTTAATTTTACCACAAATTTAATATCAAGTTTTAAATTTATTTTTTTGAACAATATTAAAACTCTCCATAATGTTAATGTACCAAAAAACCACTATAAAACTATTGACTAAAGGTCTATTCGTTTGTACATATGTCAATCCAATCTCGATGATCCATTTAGATGAAACATCCAAATAATCTATTTGAATGTTGTTTGAGACCGTTTGTTTTTTCATCTACATGGATCAACTAAATAAATTTGTTTTCGTTTACTCATCTATATTTATATTCAGATGAGTTCAGTACAAAAATAACTTATATACCTTTATTTTCATTTACCTATTTTAAATTTTAAGTTTAAATATATTAGTTTTTATTATTTATCTAAAATACAGTTATACCTAGAAAAAATCAAATTAGTTTTTCATTTTATAATTTCGACGGAAGATGTGATTTCAAGGCTTGCGTAAAATGTGTTTTCACGGTTTGGCGGAAAAATGAGATTTTAGTGGAAAAATACATTTTAACAGTTTTGGAGAGAAAATACATTTTTACGGTTTTGGAGAGAAAATAATTTTTTTACTGTTTCAACAGAAAATTAGGTTTTTATGTTTTCGGCGGAAATTGCATTTTAAGAATTGGAAGGAAAAATGCATTTTTACGATTTTGAGGGAAAATAAGATCTTTTTGTTTTGGCGCGAAAATAAGTTTTTTCAGTTTTGGTAGAAAAATACATTTTTTGCGGTTTTGACGGAAAAATAAGTTGTTAATGTTTTGATGAAAAAATGTGTTTTGTAATTTTGGCAGAAAATATGTTCTTGCGGTTTTGGTGGAAAATGAGTATTTGCGGTTTTGACGAGAAAATAGATTTTTGCGCTTTTGATGGACTCTTTTGCTTTGGCGGGAAATGAGTTTTTGTGATTTTGACGAAAAATGCACCTTTTGAAGTTTTGACAAGAAAATGCATTTTTTGCGGTTTTGACAGAATTTTTTTTTTTTACGTTTCTGGCAAAAAATACATTTTAAGGATTGAATGGTAAAGTGCATTTTTACTATTTTGACGGAAAATTAAGATTTTGTGGTTCTGACCGGAAAATGAGTTTTGCAGTTTTGGCAAAAAATACATTTTTTTGCTTAACGTAAAAATAGTTTTGTTTTTACAATTTTGGTGGAAAAATATGTTTTGTAGTTTTGGCGGAAAATGTGTTTTTGCAGTTTTGGCGTAAAATGATTATTTGTAGTTTTGACGAGAAAATAGATTTTTGCGGGTTTGATGTAGTTTTTTTTTGTTTTGGCCGAAATGAGTTTTTGCGGTTTTGATGAAAAATGCATTCTGAAATTTTGACGGAAAAATGTGTTTTTGCGGTTTAGATCGAAAAATGAATTTTTGTGGTTTTGATGGGTAAATGCGCTTTCAAGGATTGGACGAAAAATGCATTTTTACGGTTTTGAAAATGTGATTTTTTTTTTTTGTGATTTCGACGAAAAAATGAGTTTTTGAGGTTTGACGGAAAAATGAATTTTTGTTATTTCAATGGAAAATGCGTTTTTACGATTTTGGAAATGACCGTTTTGATGGAAAAATGATTCTTTGCCTTTTTAGCAGAAAAATCTTTTTCTTTACAAATTTGACGAAAAAGTTTTTTTGTTGGAAAAATAATTTTTTACGGTTTTATTAGAAAAATGTTTTTTTCTAATTTAACTGTGCATTTTGGGATTTTGATACGAAGTAATAATCCACCGGCCTAACTTCAAAATGATTTTCGTTAACATATCCAAATTTTTATTCATCAGGATTCAAGTGCTTAACAGAATTTAATTAAAACATAACCAATGATTGGGATAAATAAACAAAGACAGAAATATTGTCAAACTAAGAAAAAAAAAGGTATTTAAGAATACCTTATATCCAGAGTGATTATTTTGTTTTGTTTGGTTTGTGAATGTGGGCGTGTTCGATCGCTGGTCTTGTAGTATTAGGAGCACTGACCCATGCTCTAATACCAACGACCCACAAGCGTCAAACACGTTCGTTTGCATTCAATTACAAGTACTAATATACTCTTCTTGTCATGAACAATTACAAACAAACTTTGAAGTGTTTCCAGTGAGACAACAGAGGATTGATAAAAAACAAAACGAAGAAAGTAAATTGAAGAGACATTCCAAATCATATGTAATATACAAACTTATGTTCATCCCCAAGTATAAGGTGTGTAAACTAAATGAAGCTGATGATGAGGGAGACTCACCAGCCGAGACACCAACACAGACAGTAACAGTCTTAGAGACTCATAACAAGCTAGGAGACGCATAAAATATTACATGGTAGAGTGAGTGTTAAAAGCACAAAAGATAAAAAAAATAAACAGAAGATTAAATTAACTACCAAGACTTAGAACCATATGGATATATCTTGCTGCTTCTGCTGCATACCATCCATCGTTCCTACTACTCCTTGCATTGACATATCATCTCTGTAATCAAATGAGGTCATGTCAAACTGTGGAGCATCATACAAAAACTGAAACCTGTTGCTGCTACTGTTGTTATGAGCAGCTTCAAAGTTGTTGTTCCCTTGGAAAAATGTTTGGTTGCTGTTGTTGTTGTTAGCTCTGTTTGGGATGTTCAAGTCTTCAAAGAAACTTCCTTCCACCATGTTTCCTTGGAACTGGAGATGTTCTTGATGATTCTGGACCGTTGGTTGAAGCAGTGACATGCTCTGATTCTCCATGACCATACAAGTTTGGTTGGTATGAACATTTCTATCGTACATGGACATGAGCTCAGAGATCGTCTTCTGTCCATCTTCAGGAACTCTAATACCAGTTAAGTCAATTGGTTGAGCCACTGACAATCCAGCTACAGGCTTAACTTCATTGACATGGAACCTGGACGGTAAGCAACTGTCTCGGTGTGGACAAACCAACTGATGGTTGTCTCTTGCGTTCCTGTCTAGAAATCCTCGGCTGATGTCGCTATGGACACAGGCAGGATTCTCACAGGTGAAAGCTGTTCTGTCCATTATAGTGTTCAGATCTCTGTTTGTCTTCCTCTTCCTACTGAACTCAGATGGCGCTTCTTCCTTTACAGCCATCACTTTCTCCGGCTTGAGCTCTTCCACTTCATAATGAGTCTCCTTCTCAACACCTTCAACGTCGTACTGACTACAATCATTCATCAGAAGGGAGCAACTTCCACCTGATAGAGGAGGACACGACTCGGGATAAAGCTCCCGAGCCAGTGACTCCTCTTGGTTAATAATAGCAAGCCAAGTAGCACTCTCTTTAGCAGTCATCTTATCCTGCAAACCTTTGGATTGCCTCACAAGCTTACGGATCTTAGCAACATCAGGAAAAATATGCTTGATAACAGCAGTCAAAACACCGACTTTCCAAGCCTTCTTCAAATCATGAGGCTTCTTGTAAGGAGCAGGGCCTTGATCTTTAAACAAACCAAGTTCACACCACCAGTCTTCTTTCCCATTAGGCCACCAAGGAGGAGGCACACCTTTCTCCAAAGGAAACCGTCTCTGAGGAGGATCACAATGCTGCATCAAAGCCGACAAAAGAGACCCCAAAGTCGTGTCCTGAAGCTCCTGCAACGTCTGTGGAGTAGGTCCAATGATACCACTACCTTCATAAACCCCATGGATACTGTTCTCCACTTGATACTTACTTATAGCAGCAGGACCATTACGATCAAACCTGACCTTATCTTTCCACCACTCTCTAAGATTATCCGAGGCGCCAGTCACAGGCTTCCCATTCTCAGGGATGATCCCATAAACAAAGCCTTGAGCTTTACAGACTTCCATCATCTTCAACATGTACTTCAAGATCCCATCTTGAGCTCTAGACATTTTCTTCCTCCTAGCTTGCTCCTGAGACTGTCTCTGCTTAGCAGAGTCGACTCCTCCTTCTCTGCTCTTGTGACTCTTGTCTTGCTGCTCCTTGAGACGCTTGAGGCGCATCTTGTCTCTCCACATCCTCCTCTCCAACTCATCAACATCGATCTCGTCGTCAGTGTAGTCATCCTCAATAACTGAATCCTGTTCAGGCAGTGAAGGAGGAGGACAGAAGTCAAGTTCTCCCAGAGATGTAAGAGAGAAGAAGTCTATGTTGTCGTTGAACATCATGAGCCAATTAAAACCTGGAAACATAGAACACAAAAACGAGAACTAATCAAACCCTAAACCCTAATATAGAAAGGATCATTTGTGAAGAGGGTATAATCGGAAATAAAAAAGATTGAAACTTTCTAATGTAGAATCCATGGATCTACCAAACCCATGGATCATCATCATCTTCTTCAGTATCAATAATCAATTGGAGAAGATAAGAGAGTAGTTACCTAGAAATGAATTAAGAAAGTCTCTGCCTTTCTACCACAAAACCCTAAGGAAGATGAAGGAGAAGGAGACGAAGAAGAAAAGGGGAGGAAAGATCAAGTGTGGGGAGAAAGCGACTTTGTTGTTAAATTGCCTTTATCAGTGGTGTCTCTGTAGATCATGGAGATAGAGACAGTAAAATGTATATATACTCCTTCAGTTCCATTACTTTTTAGAATAAACAATTGTTTCCCAAAATGTTTCATATAAAAATATTGCAAACTTTTAAAAAATTAATTGAATTTATTAAATTACTATTAGTTAAAAATAATTGAAAAAATTAAAAATTATAGAAAATGATATCTTTATTATGATAATTTACTGCATTTTCTTAAAGTGTGTGAAAACACTTAAAAATCTATTATGAAACAAAGAGAATATTTTTTTTTTTACTTTTGGTCTCAAAAAACATTATATGAAAAAATAATCAAAATAAATTTTATCTAATATGCGAAAGATTATCTTACACCTTGATTTGTAAATAGTGCAATTATCTCAAATAATTATTTTAAAATTTTTATCACTAAAATAGTCATAAAAAAAAATCGAAATAGATTTTTTTATTTTAATTTTTTTTCTAAAATTTTAAACCTCACCTCCAAAACTCCACCTCATAACTCTAAACCTTAAGTTTAACAAATGTATATTTATACCTTTTAATAAAACATATTTTGGTCATTTTCTTTCTTAAAAGCTATTTTGTGATAATTTTTAAAGTAATTCTAGGATATTTCTGTTATAATATAGATATATATATATATATATATAAATATAAATAAAAATTAAAAAGTGAAAATAATAAAAAAATTATTATTATAGTTTTGAATTATAGTTTTGAATTATAGTTTTTCAGATTCGAACTTACTTATATTTTTTTTGAAATTCAAATTTTCATTTTTTAAAAAAAAAAATCTTTTTTTTTCAAATTTCAAAATACTTTTTGAAACAATTTAAAAAAAAATATTTTGAAAATTATAATATTTTTTTTAAAAAAAAAAAATTCCTCTCAAAACTCTACATTTAAGTTTAAGTTCTAATTTTATTTTAGTTAGTATATTTACTGTTTAATGATTTTTTTGCTCATTTCTTTTGGAAGTTCTTTTGGTGAAAAAACTATCCTAATTTTTTTATTTATATATGTTGTTATATATTTTTTTAAAAAATATTTATTGATATTTATTTATTTATTACTCTCTTGTTTCAAAGTAATGCATGTTAGAGAATTTTTACATATATCAATAAAACGTTTTAAATTTTAATTGTAAATTCATAAATTTCTATTTCTCATGATTTTATATCAATAAAAAATCAGTAAATACTAAATATGTATTGAATAAAAAAATATATTTTTTGGAAACAATTTTTTAAACCAAGTATCATTTTAGAACAAAATAACTATTAAATAATTTCAGAAATAAACAGCAAAACGTCTTTTGCATTAGTCACTGCCCCTCATTTGGGGTTACTTTTGTATTCTTCCCTTTTTATTTTACACTCTCTCCATTTTTTTAATAAGTATCATTTTGTATTTTTGATGGAGATAAAAAATTTATATAATAAACTAATATATCTTTATTTAATGTATAATTAATTAAATAAAAATAATTTAAATAAAAATCTATGGTTATTCAAAATGGTAGAAATTAGATTTATTGTACAAAGTTACATTGGAATTGTAGAATGATAATTTTTTTTTAAAAAAAATTAAAAACCTAAAGTGACACTTATTATTAAACATAGGGAGTATTAAGCAGTATGAATTTAGTTATGCGAACAAAAAATATTAATTCATCTTCGTTAGAGAGCTAAACATTCTCTTAACCCTTTTTACCAAACTTTGATCTTTCAGGAGAGAGATTAAATCTTTTTGGTTTGTAATATAGTTCGATCTTAGATCGATTTTGCCTTTCCATTAGTGGATTTCAGTCTTCGCATTGGCGAATTTGTAGTGCTTTTTTTCAATCAAATCCGAGTGAGCTTCACTCTTATTTTTTTTTAGATTGTTAATTTGAAGACAATAAATATTCCTCAATCTTCATTGAAGTAGAGCTCCAAGTTTCTTCTCTTTTCTTCAAGGAGATTGAAATTGATTTATTTCCACTCGGTCTTACTTTAATCCCGTTGGCGATTGAAGGGACATCTTGTTTTCCGTTTACCTTAAATCACTCTAAAAGATGATGTCTTGACTATTTGATCATATCTAAAATTTAGTTAACTTTTTATTAAAATTTAATTAATTTTTTTTTCATGTAGTTTGCTTTCTTGAATATAATTTTTAGTTATGAAAATTCAAAATTCTGAGTACAAATAATTTTAGTTTGTTCACAAAAAAAAAATTTCATTTATCTACCATCGTATATTTGTGTAACCGGTTGATTGTCTATTTAAAATATATTTAAATAAAAATAAAACTAAAAAAATAAAAGATTTAATTTAAAATTATAGAGAAGTCTAGGTGTAATCCGGATAAACTCCTAGTTTTGTATATAATTACGTCATCAACAACTATTATCGATTAGGACAAATTGTAATCTCAAGAGGTGTAATAGAACATTTTAAATAAGTTTTCCAGGTTCTCGATTAATAATTATCATGTTTCCAACACGTTTGTTAGAAACGAACCAAACAGCAGTGTTCAATTTTATATGCTTTCTTCTCGAGTGGTCTTATAATCCCAAAATACCCTAAAAAGAAATGCTAATATTCAAAAAAAAAAAAAATTATCAGTTAGATGAATAAAATGACATCATGTAGCTACACCTCTTAACAAAAATAATGTATCGAAAACTTTATTAACTATATGATGCACATAACAACATCCATGAACTACTGCTTTTATGTTGCTAGCACCGTCGACATCATTTTAATATCTAAAAAAATGTTTAGATTTTGAATGATTGATCTATGTTTTGTTTTGTTAATTGTTTGTATGTGTCATATGTTTCGTTCGTAAGAGTTTGCTTGTCGGATTGCCATTAGTTTGATAAATTTTAGTTTTGACACATTTTTCAGCGATCAGGATAATATTGATGGTGTTACTGACATAACCCATAATAATTTAGAGATTTTTTCATGTGAATCATATATTTTTTTAGTTCTCAATACATTACTTTTATGCAGATGTGTACCCATATGACAATATTTTTTTCCTTTCAAAACGATGAAACACATAAGAAGGGTAATAATAATGATAATGAGTTGTAAATATTAGTAATAACGTTTATAAGATGAGTATGAAGGCTAAAGCTGGGCTGTGAAGTTGGACTTGTTGGGATTCAAGTGTTGGAGATAGATATTTTCTTTGGGTTCTTCACTCACTCCACTTTGTGTTGTATACTAGAATGCCATCTTGTAATCCACCTGAAAACCATTACGAAAGTGATTGGATCCAGAAACCAAAAGACATGTGCCACATGCTCAGCAAGCCTTCGTTTCACTTTTTCTTTTGTGATTGTAAGCTTACACACTTTTCAATTCATGGCTGATTCTGAAACCTTGGAGTGAAAAGGAGCGGTTGAAGATTTAGTAAAGATTTCACTAAAAAAATTATTTTTACAAATTTGAGGGCTTACGTTTATATAATTTTTAGAAATATTTTTTGGGGGTCATAGACTAATGCTTCACTAACTTATGTCTTGAGCCGGTCATGTCTCAACCGTAGCTCCTTCTTCTTCTCTGTTGTATGTTCTGATGTCATTTGTTTTAGAACCTCGTACAATGCTGACTGCTCCTCTTTGCATCGGTGATGTATCTGCAACACTTCACTACAAGAGAAAACTGATTTATTTTCTTACCTGGTCAAACTGCATTTTCTCTTTTGTTGTTCCCATGCTTGCAGTCTCTTTGACTATTTTTTTTATTTCAATTGAATGCAGCATTGTTGAACTGCAAACTTGATGGAAGAATAATGACAAAAGCTCTATTTAACAAGTTGCAGATAAGGTCCAAAAATCTTAGGTTACCTTGAACCCTTGGTAACTATCTCACTCATGTCATCTCTTATGTATTCTTTGGAAAGAAATTTTTGTACTCACTATGCTCAAAAGTTATATGTACTATTTAGAGAGTTATAGGATTCAAGGGTACGACTTCGTTACCAAAACTCCCATGAATATAAATAGAAAGCAAAACGATGATGAAACAAATAGTTAAAAAGAGATACTAACCTCAACCTTTTTCATGCAACCATTTTGTGTATTATCAAAGAAATAATCGAGCAATGAAATTATTGGTCATATTCGTAAATTTAATCAGCAACGCTTGTATAGGGTAATGTTATTCATATCATACGTATAACATATTATTAGTGTATTAACTTACATAATGAGATTATACATCAAAATGGGCTGTTAGACAAAATTATTTTGCATAGATTCTAAGGAACAAATCAGAACAAAAAAGAGTTTTTGTTACATATCTCTTAGAACCCTCCTCAATATCTCTTTACTGCAATACAAGAGCCAAGAAGGCAGAGAGTGAAGCTGCAACAATGGAGCCAACCACCGGGAAAGCCACGGTGACTGAGGAAGTACCTGGTGCTGGTGCTGGAGACTCCATGGTAGCCGCAGTGGCTGAGCTCACTAACACAGCCGAGACAAAGAGGGCGACAAAGAAATTGTTGACATTCATCATTTCTATTATTATTATTATTTATTTATTTATTTTGGATGACTGTTTGGGTGTTTTTTATCTGATGCCTTGAAGGTGAAGGTGAAGGTGAAGGTAATGAAGGTATTTCTATTATAAGAAAATGTGGAATGAGAAAATGAGAGAGTTTCAAGGTCTGCCATTGATTAGCAAGACATGATTCTCTAGCTTTTATTGCTAAATTTAGGAATAATTAAATGGCAAAATTAAACTAGAGCGATAGCTGTTCTTGGATTGTTTGAATGAGTCTCGAATAAAAAAAGAGACTAGTCCTTTTAGTTAAAAAAAAAAAAAAACTCATTTGCTTACAGATTATATCGTCTTCACAAGTACTCCATGGAATGAAGGCAGTTATTAAACACATGACATAACTGAACTTAGAAGCTCAGTGTGTCAGGCAAACTCAGATTCAAACAGTAAAGACCGCAAAAAGAGAGACAAACCCAACACTAATCATAAACTATTGCACAACACAGAAGAACTATTAAGAGCAGGATTAATGGGAGTCTCTTAAGGTGGGGTTCTTAGCTTTTCTAAGAGACGTATCTTAGCTTTTAACTAAGAAAAGCTAAGAACCGTCTCTTAAATAAGAACCATAAGAGCCGTCTCTTAGCGGGAAAAATGCAAAAAAAAAAAAAAAAAAATTAAAAAAACAAATTTTTCGTTAAGAACCCCACCTTAAGAGACCCGGGTTAATCATGGTAAGGATGCAAATAGAAATTATGAAAATAAATTCAATGACGACTCTTCAACCGAAAATTCTATTTTTTTTTATGAATATTCACGTTAATAAATCAACTTATATTGGGTCACCTTATGAAGCTTTTATTTTCATCATGATGAAAAAAATATTTTCCATTAATTTGCATAATGCATAATAAATCGTATATATTTTAACTCAAATCATGACATATTATAAACATTAATGAACACTTAATCAAATCACGGAACTAATGATAATGTTGTTTTCAGTGTTTACCTTGTTTATGATAAAAACGCAGGTTAATAGGACTCAGTATTATTGTTCAAATCGAGATGATACAATAAAAGGAGCAACCATTGCAAATGAAACTAGCTACTTAATTAATAGTCTCTTTCTTTCCTTTTGCCCATCGACTGATTTATAGTTTTTTGATTTATAGTTGCACTAAACTTGGAGCATAAGAAGAGAAAAAAAGTTTGTTTCCAGGTTCCCTAGATTTTCCAATGTTCACTTACTTAGGCAGACTCAGTTCCAGAAAGTAAAGGCTGCAAAAAAAAAAGAGAGACATACATATCTTCCTGTATGTCTGCAAGGTATAAAAAACACAAACATGCTTTGAAATAGGGCTTGAATCCATAGTTCTTCTCTTAGTAGTAATAGTTTATGATTACTACTACAGCCTTCACAGCTTGTTTCTGTCCAGCATAATCAAATGCCAAAGGAAGCATTTTTTGCAACATTAAGAATACCATGATTCTACCATTTACATCATACGACAAACAACAAGTTTTGTATTAATTCGTTTTAATTCCAATGATTTTTTATATAAAGTATTAGGGACAAAGGTTTCACATCAGAAATTTGAAGGGATTTTTAGTAAATATAAAATAGATGAGTCACTCCACTTATCACCAATTGACTTTGGGTTGGAACTCATCTAACTTAACATGGTATCAGAGCCCGATCCACACAAGTCCAACCCGATCCATTATCGATATATGCCCAAAGTTGACCCATCGATCCTTACCCGAACATTTTGAGATTGACTCTCAAAGAGCCATCATCTTGAGTTGCTTATTGGGAACAAATGTCTCACATCGGTAGTTGGAAGACATCTTTAGCAATATAGGGGGCGTAAAGTTGGAAGGGATCATTGGTAATATATAAGATAGATGAGCTATTTGAGTTATCACCAATTGATTTTAGTTTAAAAGCACATCTGCTTAACATAAAGTATAGATTATTTATCTGCGGAGTTCTTACATACCTGCTATCTTTTCTAGCTGCTTTCAATTTTTTTCTAATGGTTACAAAATCTTCTTCACCTCGGGAATGTTTTGTAAAGCGATTGCCAAATGTTTTGTAAAGAGATTGCCAAAGCCAGATTAACACCAACTCGCATGCCCTGTGATGCAGAATCCAACAAGCAAACATTGATATATTAATACAAAAGTGATGCAGGTCATCAGAGAGCATGGAGAAAATTCAAGAAAATTTTATTGAAGTCTAAGAAATATGATACGTTCAGGTTGAGAAAACACACATATCATTAGGTCTTTTCACATTGTTGTGCAGTAATATATTGACTAGTTTGCTAGATATGAAGAGCTCAAATTTGCAAGTCCACTGATAGTATAACAAAACTAGGAATGAGAAAAGGAGATAGTTTCAAGGTCTGCAATTGATTAGCAAAATATGATTTTCAAACTTTTATTGCTAAATTTAGGAATAATTAAACCGCATAAAATAAACTAGAGCGACAATTGTTCTTGGATTGTTTGAATGAGTCTCTAAAGAAAAAAAAGAGAGATTGGTCCCTTTCAGTTAAAAAAGAAAACTCATTTCCTTACAGATGATACTGTCTTCACAGATACAAAGAGACTATACTCCAAAGACTTGACGCAGTTATTGCACACATGATATAATTACACTTTGAAGCTCGTTGCCTCAGGCAAACTCAGCTCCAAAAAGCAATGCAAAGAGAGAGACAAACACAACACCAATCATAAACTACTGCAGAGAGGAACTAAGGATGCAAGTACATATTATGAGAAATACTATCTCGGTGACTATTCCACCCGATAACTCTACATACCTCATGAGAAATTATGTCTTTTATTTTCATCCTAAAAATCTCAGGTAATCATGTTTTACGTTAATACACATAATTGATTATAAATAATAGTTTCTGGGATTCGAATTCCTAAAATTCAAACTCCAAACACTACGTCATGTTGTAAAAGCATTAATGAAACTTTAGTTAAACTACTGGACTAAAGACGCGTTATTGGTTTATTTACTTTAATGTATTTTGAAATCTATATAGTATTTACAAATCAATGTAAAATATATAGATTTTCAAATATAACAATATGAATTTTAATTAGTATTTACAAATCCGGAGGTTTTCCCTCGGATTTGAGTCTTTGTATTTTTAACAAAGAAATCCATTCAAATCCATTAAAATTCATTATAAAATCAAATCCATTAGTAAATCCGGATGATTGAATAACACATGATTTTAATTAAAATTTATAAATAATGAAACCAATAACACATGATTTCAATATAGATTTTAAAATCATAGAACCAATAACACTTGATTTAATTGGGATTTCCAAATCCATTAAATTACATGAACCAATAACCCCCACTAAATAGTCTATGAGTACCTTGTTTATGAGTGTAGATGATAAATAGCAAAGCACAAAGGTTTAATAGTTGACTATTAGTATTATTGTTCAGATGGACATGACACAATAAACTAAACAAGTATTGCAAATGGAATTAGCTACTTAATTAATAATCTATTTCTTTCCTTTTGCCCCGTCCAATGATTTGTAGTTGCACTAAACTTGGAGCATAAGAAGAGAAGACAAATTTGTTTCCAGGCCCTCTAGCTTTTCCTATCTCCACATATTTGATGTATCTATGTTCTCCAATGATATAAGCTCTTTTGCAATTGTTTCTTAAAACGTCACAGAATCCAGAAACAAGAGCCAGTTTCTTCTCCTCATCAATGATGAAGAAACTCTCAGCTACAAACTCAAAAGGTCTCATCTCCACTTTCAAGAACCTGCTCCAAGATGCAGCATTGGGCTCAATCTTAGTCGTAACGCAAAACTCCGTTACATTATTGTAGCCTTGATGTAACAAAGCGAGCTTCTCATCTCTAACACGAGATAGAACCACATTTTTTAAAAAACAAACATGAGCATCAAACGGCAGAACAAGACTGTCCAAACCTCTCTGCTGTAAAATCAAAAGAGAGTAAGAAATATTGAACCTCAAGAACAAACCCTTCAAACCAAGTTTCTTCAGCCAAAAAGTAAGTGTTTCCCTTGAGAGACACGCCACTTTTTATAACGCATCTGCCGGGATTGACATCAAGAACTCTCCATGAATTTGAGTTAAAATCGTAGATTTCTGAGCACTTAGAAAGATTCAAAAGCCTAAAGATCTTGTGGTTACGATGTTGTTGTTGGTTTCGTATCCGAGACCATACATGTCTCCTAGGTTTAATTTGTTCATCGGTTGGATGCACCTGATTTGTCTCAAATACGGGTTCCACACAAGAAGCCGCATCTCATCTTTGATGACACATAACAGCAAGCCGTCCCAGTGAAAGACCTCACATATCTTAGCTCGTTTAAGTATCCTTACTGTCTTTATCGAGGTACGATAAATACGGGTTCCTTGGAGATCAAGTTTCATCGAACAAAGCTTAGAATCTATCACCATGAACCCTAGAAACGTGCTCCCTGCACCTGTTTTAGCAAAGATATGATTATTTGATAAAGTGTTCCACGTTTTACAAGTGCCTCGCAGTGCCTTGAGTGATGTCAGTGAAACCCTAGATAATATCTCCTTTACCATATCCCCTGGAAGATCAGACATGGCCGTCGCCATCCTTTGAAAACAACGTTTTGTAACTTGTCTTCTCTTTTCAATTAAGTTAGGGTTTTAGAATCTCTTTTATACTATATAGTTTCTATATTTCTTTTGCCTTTCATCACTATCCTTTCGAATTAAAGCAGATTAATAATTTAAAAATAAAAATAAAAAAAACTAAAACTAATTTGTTAACATATTTCACTGTCTTTACAGAAATGTATCTCTTTGAGGAGATAATTATTGCACATATGTCATAATTAAACTTACATGCTCATTGTCTCAGGCAAACTCAGCTCGAGAAAGTAAAGACTGCAAGAAAAGAGACAACATATCATCGGAGGGAGAATTTCGTTTATATCCTAAGTTTGATACAATTTTGTAAATTTACCTTTAATGAATGACTATTTTTAAAAATACTTTGATTTTTTTGATGAAAATAATCTTAATTAATTTTTCTAAATATTTATAAAAAATATTTAGAAACGCAACTTCACCCCTTTAATATTAAATCATAAATGATAATTACTAAAATGTAAACCCAAATGTTAATATTTTTTTTGATAATGTGTATTTTTGCAAAGTGATACTTAAATTATAATATTCTTTGCAAATTTTCATCATCAAAATCATAAACTGTTACTACTACAGAGATGAACTGTTACTTCAAAGCATGGTTGTGTTTTTTTTCTTTACCTTGCCGACATACATGCCATACCGAAAAACACAGCCTTTACAGGTTGTTTCTGTCCAGCATAAAAGGAAGCATTTCTTGCAATGTTAAGAATTAAATATGGGTTTAGATATAATTTTACTAAATCTCATTAAAATATATTAAATGCTAAGAAAATATAAAGATAATTCTATTCTGAATATAAAATAAAAAAATTTAATGATAAGTTCTACTTATATAAAATATATATATACATATAAATTACTAATTTATAATTTTAATGGACCATATATTTACATATGATTTTCTAAAAAAATTATTATCTTATTATTTTATCGATTTGTGTCATATTTGAACCGGTCCAATTTGGGACCAGAGAAATTATTAATTTATGGTGTTTATTAATTTATAAAGTATTAATTTATACAATTTATACTGTAGATAGTCATATCAATTCTATTAAACATTTCATCATATACCAAAAATCGGAAAATTACACATTTGTTTATATACTATATTGTCTTCAAAGATAAAGAGGCTATATTATAGAGACTTGAGGCAGTTATTGCCCACATGACATAATCACACTTAGTACTCATTGTCTAAGGCAAACTCAGTTCCAGAAAGTAAAGACTGCAAAAAGAGAGAACACAACGCCAATCATAAAACTAATTAATGCAGCGAGGAATTAAGGATGCAAGTATAAATTATGAGAAATACTATCTCGATGACTATTCCCAAGGTCGTGCCTGACAATTTCCGGCCCAAAAACTAAGAAAAAAAAATTGACCTATGATCTAATAAAACATAAAAAATATTAAAAAGTGCGATAAAATTGTTTGAACCCAAAGCTCTATAACTATTGGCTCCTAAAATAAATATCTCTTATTAGCCCCAAAGCTAATGCTTGATCTCCTTGGTATCAAGCACGACCCTGACTATACCACTAGATAACTCTACATACCTTATGAGAAATAACTTCTTTTGATTTTCAACATGAAAGTCTTGTTTTACATCATGAAAATCTCATGTAATCTTGTTTCCTGCACCATATGCAGAAATAAAAAATTTAAAATTTAAATTATATTTAATAATTAAAATTAATTTTTTTAGATTATATTATTTGCTTACAAGTATTTAAATCTTAAATTTTAAATTAATTATATGTAAAGTTCGATAAAAGAAATAAATTTTATTTATTTTTTTATTTTAATAGTATATACATATATTTTAAAATTATAATCTTGGAAATATTTTTTATCTATTTCTTTTAATTAAAATATATTAAGTAAAATTCTAAAAAATTAAGAGAATTTTTTAGGTATATAATTATCAAAATTTAAATCTAAATAATATTTCCAGAATTAATAGATATTAAAAAACTAATGGTAGTAACGGGAGTAGAAAATACATTTTTTTTTTAAAACGGCATAAATTTTTTTAAGAGTTGTTTTAGTAATCAAATTATCAAAAACAATATTAAATAATACTTTAATTTTTTAAAAATATTATTATATTTCTTTTTTTTCTATTATATTATTTATTGTTATATTAATCATGATTTATGAGTTATTATCATATTTCAAAAAAACTTACCAAAAATATAGATCAACATTTAATTTAAATGTCATGTCACAATTAGTTTTAATCCATGTCATCATTGTTAATATTACATGTCATCATTTTTCTTTCAAAATCAATGTGGTGATGATACATACTAAATCACTTTTCAAATAATGTATATGGGATGCACAATTGATCATAAATATTTTTTATGGGATTCCAACTCCTAAATTCAAACTCCAAACCATTAAATATCATGTTGTAAAAGCATTGAAACTTTAGTCAAATTACTAGACTAGATAGTTTATGAATAACTTGTTTTTGAGTGTAGATGATAAATAGCAAAACACAGAGGTTTATAATAGTTTGGCTATTAGTATTATTGTTGCTAAACAAGCATTGCAAATTGAACTAGGTACTTAATTGATAATCCCTTTCTTTCCTTTTGCCCCGTCCGTTGATTTGTAGTTGCACTAAGCTTGGAGCATAAGAAGACAAGACAAGTTTGTTTCGAGATTCCCTAGCTTTTCCGATGTTCACTCTTTTAATCTTTCCATGTTCTTCAATGATATAAAAACTTTTGTAATTGGTTCTAAAAACCTCATAGAATCCTGAAACAAGAGCCGGTTTCTTCTCCTCATCAATGAAGAAACTCTGAGCTACAAAATTAAACTGTCTCATCTCCACACTCAAGAGCCTGCTCCAAGATGCAGCATTGGTCTCAATCTTGGTCGTAATCCAAATGTCCATTACATGAACGCCTCTGCCATGATGTAACACAGCGAGCTTCTCATCTCTAACACGAGACAGAATCACGGTTTCCGAAAACCGAACACAAGCGCAAAACGGCAGAACAAGACGTTGTCCAAAACTCTTTGCTGTAAAATCAAAACAGAGTAGAAAAAAATGATACTTAGAATCAAACTTCTTAAACGAAATTGCTTCTTTAGCCAAAAAGTAAGTGTTTCCCTTGAGAGACACGCCACTTCTAATATTGCATCCAGGATTGACATCAAGAACCCTCCATGAATTGGAGTTAAAATCGTAGATTTCGGAAACCGGACCGAGTTTTGAGCACTTTGTAACATCCAAAAGCCTCAAGATCTTGTGGTTACCATTGTTGTTTTCATATCCCAGACCATACATGTCTCCTAGGTATAATTTGTCCATGGGATGGATCCACCTGGTTTGTCTCAAATACGGGTTCCACACAACAAGTCGCCTCTCATCTTTGATGACGCATAACAGTAAGCCGTCCCCGTAAAAGACTTTACATATGTTAGCTTTTTTAAGTATCCTTATAGATGGACAATAAATCAAGTCCCCGTCGTTACGGGTTCCTTGGAGGTCAAGTTTCATTGAACAAAGCTTAGAATCTATCACCGTGAACCCTAGAAACGTGCTCCCTGCGTCTGGTTTACCAAATACATGAACTTTTGATAAAGCGTTCCACGTTTTACAAGTACATCGCAGTGCCCTAAGAGATGTCAATGAAACCCTAGATAATATTTCCTTTACCATATCCTCTGGAAGATCAGACATAGTCGTCGCCATTCTTTCAATTTGCAAGCAGCGATTTGTAACTTGTCTTCTCTTTTCAATTAAGCTAAGGGTTTCTGAATCTCTTTTATATATAACGTTATTATTAAATTAAATACTATGTTTTTTTTAATGTGTATTTATTATCTCTTTTTTAAAAAAAAAATAAGGAATAAAATGCAAAACCTCAAAAAAAATAAAAAAATATTTGAGACAAACCATCTTTAAAACTCTAGGTTAGCCAGATGCTCTAAAAAGATTTAAATTTTACTTCTTTTGTTCCAAAAAGATATATGTTTTAAAATTTTCACACTTATTAAGAAAACATATAAAATTTTAGTTACCAAATGTTTTATTTTTTGTAGTTATCTATTCGATATAATTTTTAACTAATAAAATTTTAATAAATATTTAAAGTTTACAATTTCCTTTCATTGAAAATTTAAAAAATGTATTTTCTTTTGAAACAAAATTTTGTTTAAAACATGGATCTTTCTTTTTGCAAAGGAGAGACTAATAGTTTTTAGACCTTACAGAAAAAAGTGTACGAGCCTCAAACTGAATCGGGTTAGAGATATAATTGGACAGAAAGGCCCAAAACCAATAGCCCAATTTAGCTTTATTTCCAATTTCACTTTCAATCAAAATCAATTCAAAAGTTAAAACTTAAAACGCTTCTTAGCTGCGATTCAAAATTCGAAGGTTCAATAAATCAGCGAAGCTCCTCGAAAGTTCCCAATCGAATTTGATCGTCCTTATAGGCGACAATGTTCTACAGAGGGTAAGCCCACCAGATCATCCACGTTTCATTGTTCCTCAATCAATTGATTTCACTAGCTTCCGCAATTAGGGTTTCTTTCTTCATTATCCTGCTCGTGATTCGTACCTAAATCACTTCAATTCATCTCCATTCGAAGTTTAATCTGTTGGGTTTTCATTCAATTGATAAATTTGATCGGAAAGTTTCAACCTTTTAATCTCTCCGAATGTTTAGGGTTTTATTGTAATTGGGATTGATTCACTTTAACTTGGGTTTTATTGTAATTAGTGTTGAAGAAACTGTTTATCCATAGAGAGTGTTTTAATTAGAGTTTTATTGTAATTGGGATTGATTCATACCTAAGTCACTTTAGTTAAGCTCCTAGTGAAGTTTTGATCTGTCTCGATTCGCTTTAACTGTTCTGTTGTGTTTTAATATGTTATGGTGAATGTGTAGATATGGAGATGGTCCTGATGGGCGTGAAACGGGACCTAAGCGTCAAAGAATGAATGGACAAGCTCCTCCAGGATCATTCTATGCGTCTCATCCTGGTTCGGCCTTTATGTTTAACCCTTACGGATTCGTTCCTCCTCCTGTTTTCCCTGTGGTTAAACTCCGTGGTCTCCCCTTCGATTGCTCTGAGCGAGACGTTTTAGAGTTCTTCCATGGTTTAGATGTGGTTGATGTCTTGTTTGTTCACAAGAACAATAAGGTTACTGGGGAAGCCTTTTGTGTTCTTGGTTACGCTCTTCAGGTTGATTTTGCGCTTGGTAAGAATAGACAGAACATGGGAAGGAGATATGTGGAGGTTTTTAGGAGTACCAAGCAAGAGTACTATAAGGCTATTGCTAATGAGGTTGCGGAGTCTCGTGTCCATGGTACTGCTGTTACTGCTGGTGGTGGTGATGGTGGGAGCGGTGGAAGAGGTGGTGTGAGTGGTGGATATTCTTCACCTCGTAGACGCGTGCAGAGGGCGAGATCGAGTGATGATGGGAAAGAGAACGCTGAGCATACTGGTATCTTAAGATTGAGAGGGTTACCTTTCTCAGCCGGAAAAGAAGACATACTAGACTTCTTCAGAGATTTTGATCTGTCTGAAGACTCTGTTCATGTTACTGTCAATGGTGAAGGGAGACCCACTGGAGATGCGTTTGTGGAGTTCAGGACCGCAGAAGAATCTAGAGCTGCGATGGTCAAGGACAGGAAGACGCTAGGGAGCCGTTACATAGAATTGTTTCCTTCATCAGTTGAAGAGTTAGAGGATGCACTATCAAGAGGAAGGTGATCCACCACTTCTCATGGTACTTTCTTATTCCTTTGTCAGGAGATCACAGTTTAGACGCATTGATTGATTACGGTTTTGATGTACTTTTAGGGCTGTATTGATGGAGTTCTAGAGCATATGCATCAGTAGAGTAACAAATCAAAAGGGTGCTAAAAGCGTCTTTTGCTATTGTAGCTTATTATCGTTATGCTTATTGTAAGAACCCTTGTTGGATTGTTTTTTTTTTGAACACCCCTTGTTGGATTGTAACATTATAGGCTTTTTGGTGAAAGTTGTGGCAGTAGTAATCTTGGTTGATTCTGATCTCTTCTGTTAGACATGTGGTTAAAACGAGAGAGACCTTGAATAGAAATCGTTTTGGAGTCTTTCAAGTGTTTTTAATGCAAAAAGACTGAGAAAAGTTACTTGTCTTGGTTGATATTTTTTAGTTTGCTGAGAACAAAACATAAACAGTACCGAACATTTCTCAGTATATATTCGATATCTTCATGACAGTAGCTCAGACATTATTTCGGTAGGGCCAAAAACCAGTGGACATACATGTATGAGTACAATAGTGTTATGTAATTGTTTCTCAGTTGTACTGTTACTTGTGAAACCTATAGCAGAAATATCATACACAAATGTATGGCTGAATCATAATAATTGTTTGATTTTGCAAAATGTTACTACCCACTTGTTTCATATGTCTTTTTAGCTTTTAAAATTTGTTTCACTATATGTTCACATTTTCAAAGTGAATATTAAATGTTTTTATTCTTACTTTTAGTTTATTAATTAACAAAATAATACATTATATAAGGGTAAAATATAAAATTTAATCATTTTTAATTTGTGTGCAAAATTTTTATACAATAGTTATAATAAAGAGTGGGATTGAGAGAGGGAATACTATGCAAGCAGCAGAAGAACCGTTGTTTTTTTGTCATTCTGGTTTCTTGCCCACACATATCAGTGAAGTCTACAGTTATTTAAATTGAATTGTCTGAACTCTGAAGTTACACTAACAGAGAAAGATATTGTGAATAATACTCATGAAATTAACTTGGGGAAGTTAACTATTGATTTAATAAGACCAACTACAATATTTCAATCGTACTCGTACGTAGTCTTCTCGTGCATTTTGAAAGATGGAGATGGTCCTCTTCTCCTTTCTATGTGAAGATGGTTGTTTATCATCGACAAAGCGGTGAATGTATCCCCAAGTGTGGTAGTGAGCGTGATGGCGTCAAACGTGGATCTAGTACGAAATAAACCCCAAACAACAGCTCATGTGTGTGGGGTGGGGATAATACTAAGGGCTGGACTTAATGGATTGTACTGTTGTTGAAAAAAAAAAGAACAGTTGTATAGTGGAAAGTACCAAGGTCATTGTGTCAAAAAAAATTTGTAGTTCGAGTAACCGCTGAGACGAAACTAATCTTATTCTAATTTGAGTGTGGAGGAATTACAGATTTTTGGCTCCAAAACACTCTTAGTGTTGGTACGAAAGAAAAAAGTCAGATGATAATGATAATGGGAGTTTAGCTTTGACTAAGTGTTAGCTAACATGTGGAAATCAGATGGTTCCGAAATTATTAATATTAGTCGGTTATGAGCCAAACCTAATGAAACATCGATTTTAGTTCTCTAATATCTTAGATGCCTAATTTTAGAAATAATTAATAAATAATAAATATCTTTTAAAAAAATTACATATGACCTCCTAAATTTGAGAACCGGCCTTGAATATGAAAGATATATTTGAAACAAATTAAAAAAGAACATTGACAAGGGGGAAATAACTGTGTGAATGTGAACACATAAGACGTATGAGAATCTAATTGCCGCTTTACATGGTGAATCCTATGTTTTAGGATCCCATGACAAAATTGACAAGAGCCAATCTCGCATACGTATGTACTTTTAGGTTTTAAAAAGTCTATTCACTTTTAATCTTTTAACTAATTTCTTTAAATTAGTAATCTAATACTAGTTATGGTGCAATTTTTTTATTAATTTCTTTAAATTAGCATTCTAATACTATAACGTACAACCATACAACCTCAACCAAAATAGGAAAGAGTTAGTTGGGGTGAGCACAAACTCATGTTTGTAGCAGATAATAATACTATTATAAGTATACACATTGAATTTGCATGTCAGTCCACGTGATTTCCTTCCTTCCTAGCTACATCAAAGTCTGTGTTAACTTTTTTCTTATTCCTATTTCTTTTATTTTTTTGGTAGTTCTTTTTAAATTAACTGTATTTTCCTTTTATTATGTTTAATGTAGACATAAGAAAAAAAAAGAAATCAATACAGTAGAAAATTAAATTTCTGAAGATTCAGATATATCGTACGCAATTTATTATGTGTATGAATGAATATCTGGATACAATGAATGACATTCCTTTAGAAAAGTGTTATGTGAGCATTTATTAATTGGCATTTTAAGTTAAAAAAGAAAATAAAATGGAAAAAGTCAATTTTCTCGTTTGTCGCTGTCGGGTCCATATGAGCATCCAAATCCAAATAGTTTAACCTTTTTGGGTCAGACACCATTTATGAATTATAATAGAAATGTTTTACTACTTCCAAAAATTACAGTCGCCATGTGAATTGTGAAAAGAGTCAAGTTTGTGCACCAGCACCACTGTAAACCTGAGTTTATGACATCATCTATGTTACCTTACAAAGATATCTCTATTTTTATTTTATATTTTCTCTTTTTCATATTAAGTGTTATTGTAGAATTTTTTTTATTACAAAATAAATGTCGTTAAAATTTATGAATTTTTAGTAATATTAATTTTTCTATTGGTTGAAATATGGTTAAGTATATAGATATTGTGTTTTTATATAGGAAATATGTAAAATTAATTGTTTTCTTAATACATGTTCAAAAAGTTAAAATGATACCTAATACTCCCTCCGTTTTTTTATATTTGACGTTTTAGGATTATGCACATAGATTAATAAACATTTAATTTTTTTATCATTTTCTAAACAAAAAACATCATTAATTGTTTACCTAACCACAATTCAACCAAAAATAAAATAGAATTTATAATATCATTGGTCATCTAACATTAATTACTAATAAATTTTACATATAAAATTGAAAACGTCAAATAATTTGAAACAAAAAACGTCAAATATAAAAAAACGAAAGGAGTATAAAACAAAAGAAATATTAACTTTTAAAACTTTTTTGTAGTGGCACACGAAAATGCTCCATTAACGTACTTCAACCTTGCAACATTTTGAACTATAACATTAATGAAAAAAATACACCCTGTTTTTTTTTATTTGTCAACTTTTAATTTCTCAAAAAAAAACTTAATTTCTCACCAAAAGTCTAATTTTTCATATTATATAATTTCATATGGTTTCTTTGATTATTGAGCTTTGTCTGCTGATAATATTAGAGTAACAAGTTCACTTTGATTAAAAAAGAACATATTTTCTTTAAAGAAAATGAAGTTCATATATAACCACTGCCACTGACTCTTCTTTGTCAAAAAAAAGAAAGAAAAGAAAATGAAGTTTATAGGAATATGATCATCTTCACATGTTTTGTAAAATACTCATTTTCAGCCAAATAGAACTTAATCTTCTCTTTCTATTTTTTTTCTTTTGAGTGAAAATAAAGCAGTATTAAAATTCAACTTACCACTATTTTCTTACACCTAGTCAATGCCTTATTAATATGCTTATTCTTTTTAGTCTTTAAAAACGGCAAAACAAAAATAGACGACCCATTTTGTTTGTCAGTAACTACATGCAATCGATCCTTAAAATATACTACTATAAAAGAAATAAATCTTTTAACCTTTTTAAAAATGTTAGTACATTACTTTTTCTAAAGTTCGTCTCAGTGAAAACTTTAGGTAGTCAAAGTGTAGAAACTCCTATTAACGTGTTGACTCGTGTCTTATACTATATATGCTTAATAACTACGTAAAGCAAGCAACGAGTCTCATCTTTGTTACTCTCCCTCTCTCACCTAACCTCGCAAAAGAAAATAAACCCTCTCTTCCTCTTTTTTATCTTCTTCAAAAACCCATCTTTAGATTAGGTCTAAAATGGCATCAAAGAAGGCAAAGAAACCAAACCGAGCTGAGAAGAAACTCAAAAGAACTCATTTCAAGAAGCAACTTACACAACACAAGAACACCGACACAACTACTATTCTCGACCATACTTCTTCATCTACTACTACTCATGTCTCTTCTTGTTCTTCCATAATCAAGTCAGTGTCTCCTCAAGATACAAACCACTCTGTCCACTCTCCTTCTCGGCCGGTGCTGACGTCACCAGATGAAGGTGGTGGCGGCGGTTGTTGTACCCCGAAAGCTCAGAAGTCTCGGATACCGGAGATACTGACGTGTCCACCGGCGCCAAAGAAGCAAAGAGTCTCACAGAACTGCGTGTTGCGACGGAGGCAGATCGTTTTCTTTGCTCCTCCGGCGATAGAGCTCTTCTTTGTCAAAGCACACGATAGATGAACATATTTTAATTAATATTTGTAGTCTTTTTATTTTGTTATTGGTGATAAGATCGATCTATAGAGAAAGTAGTATGAGATGATGATTAATGTTTTTATCTCTTTGATTTTGTTAATACAATAGCGATGAGTGTATTAATTATAATGTTTCGAGTGATGTTTTTATTTTTCTTACTATTTTGGTTTGTTTAACATTTTGTTCCTTTGGCGCTTGTTTTTTCTTTGGATGATTTGAATGAAGTCTAGATGAGTTTTGTGGTAGGGTATTGGTATAACTAAAATGAACTCAAATCACTCTATAATTGATACACAACTCTTTTACTACTCCCTCCATTTTTAAATATTTGAAAATTTAAGATAATGCACCATTATTAAAAAAATTAATTTTTAATTTAAAAGTGTGATTAAAATATAAATTAAAAACTATTAACTAATTACAAAACAGATTAAAAATATATTATTAGTTAAACTGTTTTTGATAAAGTTAAAATTGCATTAAAATATTATTTATTTTGAAACATCAAAACTTTTTTAAAAATCATCAATTTTGAAGCAGAAGGAATATTATTTATATTTTTGTTGATTAACATGTGTTAGGTTGCTACTGACTTTAGGTTCTGGGCCTAGTTTTGTCGGTTTTCGTAAATTTTCCACCTAACGTATCGTTTCATCGCCAGTTTGTTCACTTTCATCGTGCATTTGATAGACATAAACAGTCGCTTTCTACGCGGTACATCACACTGAGTTTAGGTCCCAATAACATTAAGACAACAACAACGATCTATCTTTAGTTACAAGTTTACAGAGCTCAGTTTGTGACTCTCTCAAACTATTAATCATAATAAAAATGAAAAGAAGAAAGTAGTTTCTGGTATATTCCCCTCTTTATTGGATATGTAAAAAATTGGCAGAGATATTATTAACTAAAGAGATAATGATCAAAATAAATCCTATCTAGGTACAAATAAGTTTAAATTATATTTTGTGTAAAAAGATTATCTTTATGTTATTTTAAATGTTTGGTACATTTTTTAATCCACATTGCTTCTCTAATTAAGCTGGTAACATTTTTTGTTACACTTCATTTAAGGCTTTAATTATTATTTTGTTATTCCACTGGCTAGAAAATAAAATATAGGTGACCGGGTGATTGTGGTCGAGTGGTAAGGAGACGGGACTGGGACGCCAACACGTTTCAGGTTCGATCCACCTGCTGCGCGAAACTAAGTCACAATTATCCTGGTCACCTTACACGGATATGGGCCCATGCTTTAGGGCCCATTTGAATACCCGGAGAGAGGGTCTATCCGTGGGCTGCACCTCCCCTTGGGGATTAGTCTGGGCCTCTCCATAGGCCTGGGATACCCCAGGTTAATCAAAAAAAAAAAAAAAAAAAAAAAAAAAAAAAAAAAAAAAAAAATATAGACATGTTTTAAAATTTAGTGAGAGGAAAGGGACGAGAAATATGTGAAGAGGTTAGTGGGGATGGCCACAGTATCGATGCAGAGGATAACATCTGCCAAGGGAATCCAATGAAGTGACTCGTGCTGCTTTTCTCATCATTTCTCTATCTTTTTTTTTCTTCCATAATTTCTCAAAAAAGGTAAGAATCACATCTTTATTTGATCATCAACAATACATAAAAGACCGTTCTTTTCCGCAGAAATGATAATTCCTTCTTGACTAGTGAAATTCTACATAGTATCAAAGTAAGCAAAAATGTTCTTATAATTATAATTTGAATTATAACTAGAAATGTACAAAACATAAAGAAAAATTAATCAAACGTACATCGAGTAAAATGAAAATAAAAGGGAAGCCAAGAATCCCAAACATATTTTGAAAGAAAGCTAATTGATTTACTTACCTCAAGAAAGAAGAAGAAAGATTTGACAGAAAGAATAGATAACACTAAACATGATGATTGTGATTTTAATTGATAGCTAGTACAATAATAGAATGATTTTGCAATTCTATAAAGTTGTAACCAGTCACAAATTTAATAAAATTTTGATTTATATTTGAATAAATAGCCATTGTAATAATTAAAAATTAATTTTCTATTTAGTTAAGTTTTTTTTCTTATTTATTTTCATTCTTCCCACTTTTAGTTTGTATGTATTATATATTATGAAAAGTAAATTTTTATCTTTTTTACATACATAATATAGTAGAAACTCTATAAATTAATACTTTATAGAATAATAAACACCACTATAAATTAATAACTTTTTTGGTCCTAAAGTGGACTAATTTAAAATATGATACAAATCGATAAAATAATAAGGTAATAAATTTTTAGAAAATCCAATGGAAATATATAGTCTCATTAAAATTATAAATTAATAATTTATATGTATACATATTTTATATAAGTGTGAGCTTATAATGAATTTTTTTTGTTTTATATTCACTATAGAATTATCTCTATATTTTCTTAACACTTAACAAATTTTGATGAGATTTAGTAAACTTATATCTAAAACCACATTAAAATTATTTGAAACATATTTTATATACACCAAATGATATAATAAACCAATATAAATGTCAAATTTTAAAAAATTAATATCCATACATTAAATCAAATATTTTTTCTTATCTTGTTAAAATATATCTAAAATAAATAAAAAATCTAAGGTAATTTTTTATAAACTAATAACTCTATAAATTAATAAATCATGTAATTCCAACATTATTAATTTATAGAGTTTTTATTGTACATTTATTACAGTGTCTATGGTTTTCTTGCATGAATGATTATGTGAGTCAAAACTAGATCTGGTCCATTGCCAATTATGTTACTAGTGTTACAATTAAGAGTTATTCTTTTACAAAATCAATATTTTTTTTTGGGTTGTAAGTAGTAACAATGAAATAAAATTATTATAATAAAAGTGGATGGAAAAAGATGAATAAAAATGGTTTGGAAAACAGATTGTATTTATTTCATTAATTTCGTATGTTAATTTTAGGAGTGTATTTTTCATTTTCAGAATTGTTATAAAATATCATTCAAATTAAATAATAAAAATATAGAATTAATAGAATAAGTTATTCCAAATAATTTGATTCTAAAAGTTAACAATCTAGTTGCTTTTTAGTCAACAAAATTTAAGATGTTGAAAGAAAAAATGAGCTTTATAATATAGGTATACCGAAGCCTGTTATAGGCCCAAAACAGCAACTCACAATCGAATTATCATGTCAAATATATCTCCAAAAAACTAAGGGTTTCTTCTTGCAAGTGAATTCTTATGAACTTTGAAAAAATCTGAGATTTTTTTTGTTATTGGTAATTTCAATATTCTTGATAGAATCTATTGTTATTGGTTTAAGAATTTTCAAAATCCATTCAATATTCTTGCTATTCAAAAAGTTTAATTTATATTAATTTTTTAATTTTAACTAAATTTAGTATTATTGAAACATGAACTTTATATATTTTACTCACAATGTTAAACTTTCAAAATATGATATATATATACATGAGATTTTCAAAATTCATGTGATAAAAACTAGAAAACAAATAGTTATTCTTTCCAAATATCTATTGAACTTTCAATATGAACTATATGTCTAAAATTGAATCTTAAATTTTTGAATATATAATTATATTTATATATTATTCATACATTAAATTTTATGTAATTTTGTTTTTGAATATATAATTATATTTATCTGTTTTATTATTAATTAGTAAAAACTAAAATAACATAGAATGCCTAAAAATATAATGCAATTAAATTTGTTAATATAATATTGATTTTTATCATATTAATATAATTTTCTATGTATCATTATTATTTTAATTTTTAACAAAAGAACAGGTTTTACAGAAAAAACAAATAATCATACCATATAATTTAGAATAAGATAAATATATATATAGATATATATATTTATTACTTTACAAAATGAATGATAGAAAAAAGGCAATAGAAATTCATAAAAATCTATCAATTTAAGAAAGCTGTTGATCAAATTTATAAGTCAATGCATATATACTTTTAAAATTCACATAACTTTTAAAATTTATCAACTCTTAAAATTTATAAATTGTAAACAAATTCATCTTCCAATAACTTTCCTAAATCAAGTCAAAGTATTGATAAGTATTTATGTTGCCGCTGTTCACGTGGCAACCACGTGGCATCCCAAATCCAAAACGAAACAAAAAATTAATTCAGATCAGTTCCATTATAGAGATTGTTGAACAAATAGATATTTGTAATTTGTTTCATATTTTACGAATGTTTGAATTTTCAATTTGTTTTGCTTCGAAAAATACGGATATCCAGTTTTTTGGATATTCGTTTTTTGAATATTTGTGAATGCTTACATATATTTTATGCATTTTGTTTGATACAAGTAAATCTATAAAATTACCGATTTGTTTTCCCAAACTATATTTTACATAATATAAAATAAAATAAAAACTAGTAAAACTATATATCTCATAATTTTTTAAAAGTAATCAATTTTTAATAAAACCCAACTTGTAGAAAAATTATATTTTTCATAAAAATTTGTTATTCCTTTCTTAATTTAATACTTTTATAAAAAAAATTAGAAATAATATTAGTAAAATATATACTAAAATAATAACTATATTTAAAATTCTAGCTTCTCTCTCTCTTCTTCGTTCTCACTCTAGGATCTTTTACGAAGGAGAGAAGAGATAAAGATTTTTGTTCTAAAATTCTGATCTTTTAGATCAGATTTTTTTGTTGTATAATATGTTTCGATCTTCGATCGATTTTAAGTTTCCGCTTTCATGGATCCTCTCTTCGCAAAGCGATGTTTTTGTTTTGTTTTTGTTATGTTTTAAATAAAATTCATCTCTACTTTCTAGTTTCAGTTCTGATGAGTTTTTGATTCGTCGTAACCATCAAATCTCAGCTGTTTTCTTAGATTTTTGTCTTCTTCGATGAAAATCCTCAGACTCTATTTCTGGATGAAATCAATCTTTGCTAATATAAAGCTCGATAAAGTAACCCGAAATCTATGTAAAAGCCCATGGACTCTTTCAATAAAAAAAGGTTGACAAGAAAATATATTTAAAATTCTATATTATATATGTATATAGATATATTTGTATAAAAGTCAGAGGGGGTAGAATATCTGACTCTAATTTTTTTAAGTATTATGATTTGGTTCGTTTCTAACGATATTTGAATTTTAATATTTATTTTATTGTTATAATTTACGGATATCTGAATTTTTAGAATCAAATCAAAACGAATAACAAATCAAATAAAATTTAACGGATAAAATGCAGAGCCCTAATTCTTAGGGAGATCAAATAAAAAAATAAAATAAATTCAGTTCAATTCAATTCCATAAAATTTGTATTTTTTTCTCTTCCTCTGACTAAAACTTGCTCAGATCGTCTCCTTCAATCACAGAGTAGACGCCTCCGTGAAGGTCAGTTCGTTCTTTCATTGAATGGTACGTTCAAAAATCACTGAGTATCATCAATTCGTGGTTGATTGCATGGAGCTGCTTATACCTCTGTTCTAGGTTCCTGTTCTGTCTCCTTTCAATTTTGTTTCAAAGTTGTGAAATTTCAATCTGATTAGGTGAATTCAATCATGGAATGTTTCTGGGTTTTGCTTTTTTTGCTCGTTGATGAATCGTTTCACTGAGTTTCAAAGTTGCTGTATCCTAATGATTTATGTAGTTCTGTGCTGTGCCTTGACTGATAAAATTGGATAAAATTGTGACAACTCGTCCCCGGACCTAGGCTCAGTTCTGCAGAGCACCGACCCTAACCCCCTCACTTGTAAGCTTTCATTGACTTTCCAGGTAAGTTATTGATGCACTTGGCTTTATTCGAACCCAAGACCTCACTTTTTAACAAAATTTCCATAGTGCAGACAATTGGTGACAACTTGTCATGTGGAAAGCTTGTTAAAGGGCGAGATCTTGGATTAGAGAAACGCCAATCATATCAATAACCTATCTAGAGAAAGCTTAGAACTTACATGCGAGAGGTTAGAATCGGTGTTCTGCAGCACTGCGAGCCTGGATCCGCGGGACGGATTGTCACAAAAATATTTGACAATTTTAGTAGGGAAGTGAACACATGCATTCAAAATGTGACGGTGAGAATCAGATCGTTACAGAGGTTCATCATCATTATACATCGTCCATTAACAGTTTAAACCCTTGGCTGCGTGCTGCTGCTGCTTGTAATGCAAACTCTTTCGTGGAAGAAGCTGAAGATAAGTCATCAAATGGGTCCAAGTCACCATCTAATCGAGATGAAAATGGTAACACGGAGTCTCTAGTCACAATAACAATCAGGTGCATTGTCAAGGAGTTCACTAAATGCTTACGTTTTGCATACCATAGTTTTCTTTTTACCAAATACTTTTACTGTGTATTCCACATACAGCTGGAGAATACAGTGAAAAAAGTCAAGAACTTGTGCATCCTGCCTGTACACCACCTCATCACCCTCAACTTGTTAGCCAAACCGTTGTAATTTTCCAATATATACATATATATGTTCTAGCTGATATTCTTTCAATATGTTATTTACAGTTTCTTTATTTGGTTATGAATCATGCAGGGATGGGCATCCTCAAATCCATACCATGATCCACATTATGCTGTAATGATGGGAGCCTATCCTTTGGTATATGACTATTTGATTTGATCATGTGACACTGTTTGTTGGTTGTGTAGCATGTTTAAGGTTGTCTTAACAGAGTTCATGGTGGAGGGATTTTACAAGTATTTTTGATATATAAATATAAACCAACCCTGATAAGAAGATGCATATAATTAGTTAACTTCTCAACAAGATTTATCCTCTTTCATGTTTGGGGATCATCCAGGTGAATACATGGCTCTAGAGCTGAAGAAGTTTCATAAGAGTGCCAAGTCTGAGCAGATGTGGTGTGTCTTGTGCAAGAAGTATTTGTTTAGTTTCACTTTGGATTTGTCTGGTGTTATAACCTAGTAGGACGGTTTGGTAATAATAATAGTTTTCAGAAACTCTATGCAATGCTTCTGTCACGTTTTGTTTATAATGAAAAGGAGATAAGTCTAGTTGAAAATCATAAATAATATATGATTACAGACCAAATTTTTGAGAAAGTTTACCGAAACATAGAAAGATAGAGAGATACATGAAAGGTAGATTGTTGAATCAGTAACGGCAGATCTTGGCCGTGGGCATTGTGACACAAACTTGAGCATATTTCTTCTTAGCTGCCTCTGTGCCTCGCTTGGGCTCCTCCTCGTCAGCCATGGCTACTTTAGCCAAGGAACAAACGGCTGCAGCTGCAGCGGTGAAGATGAGATCCCTCCTCATTGTGGTGCTGTTCTGTTCCTCCTTGGCCTTGACTTCTAAGCTGGTTGTGTTCTCCCTAGTTGAGGCTCTGACAACGGACAGGCCTCGTCCGTTGGTGGCTGTCGGAAGCTTAGCGAGGGCCGGGAGGAATGTGGCTGTCATGGTCATCGATGCCATTGCTCTTGAGTGTTGACTGAGTCCTACGTCTGATTCTACTCTCTCTCCCTCGTTAGGTCTCGGGTTAATGGTAGTGAGATGGTTGAATGTGTTTTAAGATGTTAGGTGGTGATTTGAGTTTGTGGAAGGTGTTGAGTTTGATGAAAAATGATCTACTTCCTTATCCAAATATGATTTTGTGCAAATGGGTTGTCTCCACGTGTCATGTTCTATCTTTAATGAGGGGCACCCTCGCAAAAATCGACTCAATACTTTGTTGTGCTTGTGCGCCGCACATGTCGGCCCATGGGTTAGTCTATATGAATAACCGATAATTCAACAGTCAAATCCTCTTTTCTTTTGTTTTTATATAAACACTTTGGAGGGTTATTTAAACTAGAATTTGTGTGAAATTTTAAAAATTTACAAGTTAAGATTTTTTAAAAAAATTAAGTAGATTTGATGAATTGGTATAAAAAATTGTATAAATTATCACTGATTGTTACTGAGTATTATAGATTTGATATGTAATTTTTTTTTTTAAAACTTCCATTCGAGAATAATATGTATAGATTTCTATTAAAAAGAAAAAAATTCTTTCATGAAATATTATTATTTGAGATGTAAATAATTATTTAGCTTTTTAATAATCATTGGTTTGATATTTTGTATTGTACCACTTGACCTTTGTTAATATAAAAAGATAAAAAAAATTCGGATTGTTGTTTCTAATAATTTTGTTATAATTTTTTTTTCATTATCAAAATGTAATAAAAAAAATTTGGGTTTGTGTGTATGAATTTTCTGTTACATAAATTTTAAGAATCTTATTAGTAGATATAGTATTTCTAAAATTAAATATTATGAGTAAAATTAAAGAGAATCTATGTATTAATGACAAGAAATTTTTATAGAATTTAAAACATTAATGTGAATTAAAAAAATTTATCAACAAAATTATTTTACATAGAATTTAAAATCTATAAATAAAAAACAAAAGATGCTAACAAAATTTTAAAAATTCATAAACCAATAACCCCATTTCTTTATTTATCTAACTATAGTTTTCTTTTACTCAATTAATGAATCATTAAAAAATATAAATCAAAAAGCTATGAGTTATTACTAATTATTTTATGATTATTTGCCATGATTTTTTAGTGACAATTAGATTTTTATCCTCATTTTAAGATAACATGATTAATTTTTACTTACCAAATTTTAGTTAATGAAAATTATAGTTTTAGTACCACGCATCCTTTTTATTAGATTTCGCTTTAGAAAAAAAATTGTTTCAAATTAGATGATGTCTTCGGTTTTCAATATAAAATTATTAGTTTTTAAAGCTAAATGATTTTTTACATAAAGAAGATTATTTTTAATTGGTTGAACTATGGTTAAATAGATAGTTAATGATGCTTTGAATAAAATGTACAAAGCTAAATGATTTTTAAATAGTCTTTTTAAGTTTTTGTCACAAAAATGTCACTCAAGAAAAAAATTAATCGAAATAGTCCTTTTGATTTGAAATTTTTAATATTTATTTTTATATTTTAAAATTTTAAATTTCACCTCCCAAACTCCATCTCATAATTCTAAACAATAAGTGATGATTAGTTAACCAAAAATGTATAAGTGTATATTATACTATTTAATAAAATCTATTTTTATTATTTTTGTGACAAATTTTTTTATATGAAACCCCAAAGTTGAGGCAAGAATCAAGAGGAAAATCTACCACTACGACCTCGACAACGGCGTTTTATCAGAAACCTTGTTAACGAAACGTGCGATATCACACAACACCAACAAAACTCATTTCCCTCTCTCCGCCGAGCTTCGCAAAAAAAAAAGCTCTATGAAGCTCCCCCGATCAAACTTGTCTAGGGTTCAGATCCCGAGCCCACTCATCGCATCTACAAGCACGTTGTTATACGTCGTAGGTTGTTGTTGGTTGTGTTGGGTGTCAAAATGAGCTCGCTCAGTTCAGGTCACAGTGAACTCAGATATTTCGTGAATTAGCTCAGTTCAGCTCATTTATAATATGAACTTTAATATGTAAACTACGAATTCGGATCATCTATATCATGAAT
The DNA here is from genome assembly GCA_905132885.1 of Moricandia moricandioides. Lineage (NCBI taxonomy): Eukaryota > Viridiplantae > Streptophyta > Magnoliopsida > Brassicales > Brassicaceae > Moricandia > Moricandia moricandioides. The sequence continues at coordinate 60,079 of CAJHQQ010000783.1, forward strand.
TAAATGAGTTAACTCACAATTTAATATTTAATATATATATATATATATATATATATATAAACTATTTGAATAGCTTCTATAGTATTATTCAAAATTTAAATATTAAAAAATCTAAAACATTAATATTAAATATTAAATAAAATCAACAATTAAAAATAATTAAGCTAAAGCAATGATCCAAAAACGCTATTCCTCGTGAGAATCTTGAGACAATTCATCTTCAAAGTTTTCATATGTCCAAACCATAAAAATAAAATAAAAAGATTATAAATTTGGGATTAACAAAGTTTGTGAGAAAGATGATAAGGTAATGTGAGTTTATATAGAAGAGTTAGATAATTTATAAACAGAACAATTTCTATTTTTTTTAAAAAATCTATTTTCTTTCTTCTAAAAAGTTATAGATATGTTTAAAAAAAATTAATTTCTATATTATATATAGGTTACATTTTAGTTTTAAAAAGATAGTTATGATTAATTTAGAGATTATATTTTAATAAGATTAGATTTTAAATTTTAATCTTAAAAAGATAATTATGATTAATTTAGAGATTATATTTTAATAAGATTAGATTTTACATTTTAATCTTAAAAGGTAAACACGATTAATATAGAAAATATTATTTTTTACATAAGAAAAATAGAAGTTATCCAAAAATATTATATATATATATATATATAATTGTAAGTATAAAAATGACTAAGCTCATGAGCTGGTTCATGTTCATTATAGCTCGTTCATATAATTCGTGATCTAATTTTAGCTCGATCAATAAACTCATTTATCAAATGAGCCTAAAATATAGAGTCTGTGCTCGTGAAAAATTGAGCTGACCTGAGCTAGCTAATGCATTATAACTCATTTTGACACCCCTAGTTGTTTTGGGATTAATTGCACGATTAGGTTGCAGATCGCAAGTCATTGGTTTGTTTTCATAATAATAAATTCAAAGGAGTAATACCCTAAGTTAAACATAAAAAAATTTTTGTCACCAAAATAAAAATGATTAAAATACATTTTATTAAACGGTGTAAATATACATTTATATTCATTGGTTAACTAATCTAAACTTAAAATTTAAATTTATGGGATGAAGTTTTTAGAGGTGATGTTTAGAATTAAATTTTTTTTTTAAAAAAAAATTATTTTTGTCATTTTTTCTTTGATATTTGTTTCTGTGACAAAATCTTTTAAAAAGTCTAGTTGAGTAGTTTACCCATATAAAAGCATATAAAATCATTTATAAAGACTTTTTAATCACTAACAAAATAAAATAAAATAGTTGTAAGAGTTCAAAAATAAAGAATAAGCTCTTTAAAAGTTTATAATACAATTAATAAATTATTAATCATTTACACGAGTAATAAAGTTATAAGAAATTAGAAACTATTTATAGAGTGATACGATTATATATAGTGTTATACAGATTTATAAAATAATATATAAAGGATTATAAATAATTTATAAACGCTTATAAATAATTTTTATACAAATTAATAATCAATGTAGTAGGAATTTTGAATAATTATAAAATAATTGATAAATCCTTATAATCGTTTGTAAAATTTTATCAAAAAATATTTGAAAAGTTTTAGTAAATTATAAACTGGTTATAAAGTTTATTAAAAATGTATAAGTGATTATATTTTAGTGATTTTATAAATTTGTACCTAATTTCACATGTTTAATAAACTGTTTTACAAGTCTTTATTGATAAAATCTTTAACTATAAACTCTTAGTCGTTCTTCATCTAAAATAGATCAAATTATAGATGGAAGATGACATATCTTAACAGTTTGTAACTAAAGATTTAAAAATTAAAATATTAGTAGAATAGTAATATTTGATTTAAAAATAGTTTAGATGTTTCATCACCAAAAATAGTTTAGAGGCTTCAAAGGAGATCTCGAACAATTAATGTGGTTGACTAGAAAACCAGTAAACATAACTTCAATCTCTCAACTATTTACTACACATTTTCAGCTAAGCTGCTAGTCTCAGTCTCCTCTGAGTCTGCGACCCCAACGCTACAATTCATTGAGTCGAATGTTAAATCAAGAAAGCAAAACAAAGAAACAAGCACGCAGCAAGTTATGAACATCGAAACGGGACCAAAGATCCATAGGAACAAAGGCAATGAGAAATAGAACGCTCTTAGTCCTAACGACCAGAAGTAGCTACCACGGTCAACCGTTGCAGCCACATAGTCTTGGTTTATCATAAGGCTATGAGCACCCGAGGAAACGGCCATGAGCTGTTTGAAAGGGACATTGATGAGGATGCTTGCATGGCTGTAATAACGGATTGATTGGAGGTTAAGAAGAAACGCCGCTAAGAAGCAAACGAAGATTGAGAAAAACTTGATCGAGAAGGCTCGGTCACTTTTGTTTCCATGCACAAACCAGACCGATCTTTCTCCTGTACTGCTGGTCATTAGTACCGCTATTAGTGAACACAACATTATTGCGGTTGATGCTAATAGAGTTGACGCCATTATGTTGTTTCTAAACGTTTGAACCGCTAGAACGCCGTTCTTTGATGAGTCCTGTTATCATTTGTTGTAAAAGAACATAGATTAGTTTTGTACAAGAATATGAAAATAAGGCAACTAAATAGAATAATCAGAAAAGGAAAAGACCTCCATCATGGCTTGGACCCAGAGACGGCGGTTAAAGGCATTGAGGCCAATGACAGTGGAAGATGGACGGTGGATGATTCTATGGAGAAGCCAGAGATGATAGAATACCATCAAACCCATCCCTAATGGCACCAATATGTAATCCAAGTACTCAAGCTTCATTTCTGAGATTGATCTAGTAAAATAAAATATAATAAAATAAAATGAAGTGAGAGCCAAGAGAGTGTGGGAGTATCAAAATGAAGTAGAGGTGGCCATGTTTATCCACGGTCTCTTAAGCGGGGTTCTTAACTTATAACTTCACGTTTTTTTTTTTTTTAATTTTTTTTTTTTAATTTTCCCGTTAAGAGACGTCTCTTAGGTCTCTTATTTAAGAGACGGTTCTTAAGTTTTCTTAGTTAAAGTTAAGATACGTCTCTTAGAAAAGCTAAGAACCTCATGCTAAGAGACCTGCAATAAACATGCCCTTTGTTCCGTATATAATGCGACCGTCTCCTCTCCTTTTATAGACTTGAACCTTTATGTATGGACGTGTGTATTAATATATACGCAAACCTCCACTTGTAAACAGCGAACCCTAGCTGTTAAGTTTGACCAGTTTTGACGCGTCGCATTGGCCAATGTTTTTTATTACCAAAACATACATTTTAGATTATTAAAAGTAAATTAATGCACGTACCAAATACTTAAATTTCTATTCCTTAAAGAAAATATTTGAATCACGTGCCCTGATCCCTAATGCTTAGAATATGTTAAGAGCATTTAACTTCAAATGCAATTTAAGACACCTTACATAATTACCAAAAGTTTGTTGCCACCATGTATATTATTAAATCATTTAAGCTTTCATGTTGACTTTTAAATCAACTGAACTGGCGCTCTGCTGAGGTTTTAGGCAAACATGGAGGTGGCCTTCAGATCAGTCCGTCTCCACCTTCGCCGAGCTCTCTGAAACTCTGCTTCACAAGGGAGACTACTGTCACTCCTTGAGTGGCCGGGTGTCCAGCGAGCCTTTCAATTGCTATCTCTGTTTTTTTTCCTAAATTTCCTTCCGGTGGAACTCTGTTTTTTAAACATAATGAGGGTAACTTCATTGATTTTTCCAGTGGCTTTTCCGATCAAAGCGGCAGTTGTCATGACTGAATTATTAGCTTCGTTGGAAAGCTTGCAAAGAGCAATACAATCTAATTTACAACTTTTACAATTAGATAAAACACTTACTCTTTATAAATAGTTTTATACTCTCTCTTTTCAAAATGATTCATATTTTAGAAAAAAATATTTTTTTTTTCAAAGATACATATTTATCTTTTCAATGCATATAATGATGATAAATTGTAAACATTGAAAACATTAATTATGTTTATTGAATTGTGATTGGCTAAAGGAAAATAACCTATTACAAAAAAAAACAAATAATTTATAATCAAAATTTAACATATTTTCTTAATATGTGTGAGAACTCTAAAACATACCACATTTTGAAACGGGGGAATATGTTTTTGTAGTCTCTTAAATATTTTATTTATGAAATTTAATAACCAATACAAGCTTTCATAAATAACTTTATAAACTTTTATCTAATTGTAAATGCTCTTTAACGATAAATTTTCTCCGCTTTAAATCTTTAACTGTTTTCTTTCTAAAATAGATAGAGGATGACATATATTATTTGAAAATTGGGAGTTTAAAAAGTTAAAATATTAGTTGAAATTTTTTCTTCCGATTCAAAAATACTTGACTGATTTTATTACTAATAACCCTATATAAAATCACTACAGTTGATAAAAGGTTATAAATTTATTTATAGAAGCTTGTAATCTGGCTAAAATTTCATAATAATAAATTATAAAAGCATATAAAAATCATTTATAAAGAATTTTTAGTCATTTATAGAAAAATTAGTTGTAATAAGTGTTTTAAAAGTTTATAATACTATTAACAAATTTAATCATTTATAAGAGTTATAAAGTATTTATAAAATTTTAAACTATTTATAGAGTGATAAGATAATGTATAATGTTATATGGATTTATAAAATAATTTATAAATGCTTATATATCATTTATATACAAGTTGATAAGAAATGTAGTAGGAATTTTGAATGCTTATAAAATAATTGATAAATCCTTATAACCATTTATAAAAGTTTATCAAAATAGCTGAAAAAATTTAGTGGCTCATAAACTGGTTATAAAGTTTTTTTTTAAAATGTATAAGTGATTATATTTTAGTGATTTTATAAATTTTCATAAAATTTTACATGTTATTAATTACTTTACAAGTCTTTAATGATAAAACCTTTAACTATAACCTCTTAGTTGTTCTTCATCTAAAATAGATCAAATTAAAGATGGAAAATGACACATTTTAACAATTTGTAAGTTGAAGAGTTAAAAACTTTTGACTCAAAAATAGTTTAGATGTTTCATCACTAAAACTAGTTTAGAGGCTTCAAAGGAGATCTCGAACAATTAATTGGGTTGACCAGAAAAACAAATAAAAAGTGACCTCATAAAACTCGGTTCAACACCCGTTGAACCTGAATCGATACAACTTGTAAAGCCAATAAACATAACTTCAATCTCTCAACTATTTACTACACATTTTCAGCTATGCTGCTAGTCTCAGTCTCCTCTGAGTCTGCAACTCCAACACTACAATCCATCGAGTTGAATGTTAAATCAAGAAAGTACAACAAAGAAACAAGAACGCAACAAGTTATGAACATCGAAACCGGACCAAAGATCCATAGGAACAAAGGCAATGAGAAGTAGAATGCTCTTAGTCCTAACGACCAGAAGTAGCTCCCACGGTTAACCGTTGCAGCCACATAGTCTTGGTTTACCATAAGGCTATGAGCACCCGAGGAAACGAACATGAGCTGTTTGAAAGGGACATTGATGAGGATGCTTGCATGGCTGTAATAACGGATTGATTGGAGGTTAAGAAGAAACGCCGCTAAGAAGAAAACGAAGATTGAGAAAAACTTGATCGAGAAGGCTAAGTCGCTTTTGTGTCCATGCACAAACCAAACCGCTCGTTCTCCTGTGCTGCTGGTCATTAGCACCGCTATTAGTGAACACAACATTATTGCTGTTGATGCCAATAGAGTTGACGCCATTATGTTGTTTCTAAACGTTTGAACCGCTAGGACGCCGTTCTTTGATGAGTCCTGTTATCATTTGTTGTAAAAGAACATAGATTAGTTTTGTACAAGAATATGAAAATAAGGCAACTAAATAGAATAATCAGAAAAGGAAAAGACCTCCATCATGGCTTGGACCCAGAGACGGCGGTTAAAGGCATTGAGGCCAATGACGGTGGAAGATGGACGGTGGATGATTCTATGGAGAAGCCAGAGATGATAGAATACCATCAAACCCATCCCTAATGGCACCAATATGTAATCCAAATACTCAAGCTTCATTTCTGAGATGGATGAAAATATAATAAAATGAAGTGAGAGCCAAGAGAGTGGGAGTATCAAAATGAAGCAGGAGTCTTAAGTGGACTGTTCCGTATATAATGCGACCGTCTCCTCTCCTTTTATAGATTCGAACCTTTATGTATAGACGTGTGTATTAAGTTTGACCGGTTTTGACGCGTTCGCATTTGCCAAAGTTTTACATTTTAGATTATTAAAAGTAAATTAATGCACGTACCAACTAAATGAATTTATGTATTCTTTAACCAAAAAAATTTGAATCACGTGCACCGCGATCCCAAAATGCTTAGAATATGGTAAGGGCATTTAACTATCAAGAAAAGAATATGTAACTTCGAATGCAATTTAAGACACCTTACATAATTAACAAAAGTTTGTTGCCAACATATATAAGTATATACTATTACTAAATCACTTAGCTTTCATGTTGACTTTTAAATCAAACTGAACTGGCAGTATGCTAGGGTTTTAGGCGAACATGGAGGTGGCTTTCTGTTTTTAAACAAAATATAGAGGCTGACCTTTTTAATTTTTCCAGAGGCTTTTCTGACTGAACTGGTTGTCGCCATGACCTGATTTTTATTCTTTAACCAAAAAATTTGAATCACGTGCACCGATCCAAAATGCTTAGAATATGTTAAGGGCATTTAACCATCAAAAAAAGGAATCTGTAACTTCAAATGCAATTTAAAACACCTTCCATAATTACTAAAGCTTTCATGTTGACTTTAAATCAACGGAGCTATAAACGGATAACTATTTAACCAACTATCCCTAAAGTTTTTTTTTTTTGCTTTGTTTCAACAGCTCACATCTCAAAAGCATAGAAATATTAAAGATTTAAAATTATTAAAGTGTGTTTGTGAAAAGTAGGGTAAAGAAAATATAAAGTAAATCAGCAATTTTGTGTCGTTCTAATTCAAAGTGAAATTTTTACCCACACTTTTAAAACAGAAAATTATATTGGAACAAATTTAATTTAATTAAAAAAAAATTTGGTTTATATGATATATTATATAATTGTATTACTATATATTTTCTATCTAAACATGAAAATTATATGTAAATTTTAAACACGTATTGTTAATAATTGTCAAATAAAATCTTTATATTATACTTCTATAAATGAATAATCTTTTATAGTCCATAGTAGTGATATATAATTTATTTTATTAGCAAGGATATTTTAAAAAAAATTAGGTCATATAGAATTTTGATAAACCTTTAATTATAAGCTTATTTGATATTAGTTTATTGACACTATAATTTTATTTATATAGAGTATATTGTTTTATTTAAATTTAAATGAATGCAATTTAATATTTATAAAAATACTAATATACTAATTTGTTAACTTAAATTATTTCATAAAATTAAATATTTGTAGTATTTAAACCTGCAAACATTAGTTATACTTAGTTTCAAATTCATTTCTTCATTATTGGAATATTTTTAATTATTTATCAAATCATCTGTATTAAGATTAATAAGAAAATTATTAAAAAGGTCGAATCTAATGGTTTATATTTCTTGGACAGAAGTTTAATATTTTTATTGTTTAGCAACATGATCAGTATTATAATATTGTTTTCCATAATTATTTTAATGAAATTATAGTCCTTTGAATAATTAGCAATGACATTTTTAAAAGTATAACACATAATCAAAGGTTGACTTTTAACAATGTTTTTGTTTAGTAAGATAGATTTCATAAATAAATTATTCATAACATATGTGTAACTAATCACGAAATATCACAAAAAGTTGATCACTATCGTATAACCATTTTAAAACAATTTTTCATGACTATTATCGTATGAAATATGAGTTTTAGCCACAAATATACAATTTAAGTCTACTAGTATTTAACACTACTAGTACTACCTTAAAGTACACAAGTTAGAAGAAACTCCTTCTTGTCACTAAGTTTTCTTCAAACTAAAAACGTTCTCCGGCGGCCGGTGAACTGTTTGCCGCCGGTCGCCATACACTTTTTTGTTTTTTGTTTTGTTGTACTATATTAATATCTTCCGTTTAATCGGATTGAAGTTTCGCTAGGCGAATCTTATTTTCGTTTGACGATTTTGTTGTGTTTCTTCAAACCAATATCGATGATGTTCTTCATGTTTATCATCTAACTTCGATTTGGTTTGAATCAAAAAGATCTGTTCATGTGACCGGATCATCCTCTATGCTTGTTTTTTACATCAAATTCCATAGGCTATGTTCTTTGTTCTTCGTTTTGTCATCTTAGCTCGATTACTTCAATCGATTATAAATTGGGCTTGACATGTAGTGTTTCGTTGATTGTATATCGTGAGGTTGGGAGATTACTTGGTGGAGGTGAGATTAGATTAAGAAGAGTTGAGGTTCTTCTATGGACGTCGCAACGAATGGTCTACATCTCTGTCCTTCAAGTTCTCTATTGGTAAATGAAGATGGTGACTGAAGAACGAGATCATTAGCCAGGCGATTTGCAATAGAGGGTAATTACAGAGGTATTTTAAAGTCTGATGATGATGGGTATAGAAGCGGTGAAGATAAATGGTGACGGAGAAGACACCGACGATGGCGAGTTTAGATGTCGGTGGAATATGCTAGAAACGCTTCCAATTCTGCCACGTGGTCCTGAGTTTCTTTCGATGGAGTACAGGTGGATAAATGCATGTTTCATAAGTTTCTTTGTCTTACCGAACAAGATTCTTAAATGGGCCCTTGTAGGCTTTAATTCCTCTGTTTGTAGCCCATTGGGCATTATGAAATGAAATATATGTTGACAAAAAAAAAAGTCTACTAGTATTTATTTTAAATCGTCTTAATCTAATTACAAGCTAACCACCTAATCAAAATTTGGTATAAACATCGGCCTGATTTGGTCAACTCAGGCGTTTGAATACTTTGGCGGCATCTATGGCTAAGATCATCTCCAATGTATTATCCCATTTTTTACTCTAAAATGGAATTGAGCTTTACTCCAATGTATTACTCCATTTTTTACTCCAAAATATATTTTCTTAAACAATTCTATATTTATGTAATTAATAATTATTAATAATACTTCCTACTTATAAGAATTTACCTATAAATCCTAAATTATCTTATGTTTACAAAAATTTCTTAAAAATAATTTATTTAAATTAACCATTTATTATTAAAAATACAAGAAATGGTTAAAAACAATAAATATTTTGGTTCAATAACTATTATTAGAATATTTTCCCCACAAATACTTAACTAATGCAGCATTTCTTTATCTTTAATATTTACTTGATGATCGTTTCAATAGTTATAAAAACCTTAGAAAAATAAAATAAACAACTTTTGGAACGGTTAAAGAAGACAAATGCTGAAATGATGCATCGTATGGAGATTAAGAAACAAAATTATGCACTGAAAGAAGAAACAAAGTTTGTTTTGTTATTTGAGTTTCATACAAGATTCCAATGTCCATACATATATTCAAGCTCAACAAATACAAATATTATCAAAACGAAATTCGGAATCACAAGATCAAAAGGTCCTTCTCAATCTTTTCGGTTTGGGCAATACTTCATCCATCTTAGCGGATTCAGAAGCGATTTACCGGATTATTAAATTAAAATCAAAGTATTAAAGAATTAAAGGACCATTTCATAAATAAAAAAAAGTTCAACTCCAAAATTGAGTAATGAGTAAAATTACTCCATAAATGGAGTAACCATAGCCATTACTCCATTTTGGAGTTGAAAATGGAGTGGGGTTGGAGTAGATTTTACACCAAAATGGTGTTTGGAGAAGAAAATGGAGTAGGGTTAGAGATGCCCTAAGGCAATGCTTTGTATTCGTAAAGTTGGTTTCTAGCTCCTTCTAGTTTGGAGTGGATAATCCCATTTTAACTACAATAAAGCATATGCATTACAACAACAGTTTTCATAGTTAATTCGTCGTAAATGGAATGTTACAACGAATCAACTATGTTCACGAATTGGTCGTAAATTACTTGTTGTAACATATATTTCATCGTAATTTCTTCGTTACCATTATGACTAAAACATTTTCATCGTAAACACCATGCATACATATTCGTTGTAAAGTTGGAGTTAAATTATGTTATGGGCACAGATCCGGGTATGCTTGATCGGTTCGTTAGAGGTTCTGGATCCAATGGAAGTCGGCGAAGGGCGAGTGATCGAGGGATAAATATGGACCGAATGATAACCTAAAAGAAGAAAAGAGATTTTATAAGTTTTATGAGTTTTTATATGATGCAAATAGAAACAAATATATGAAATAGATAAGGATGATGAAGGATCGTCTTGGTGAAACACTGGTGGATAGATAGTCGATGGATGAATGCTATGCGATAGTTAAATGGGATGGATCAAGAATGATAGAATTCTCGACATGGGGTCTTTTTTGCTGGACATGTGTCTCTCTCAACAAGTATCAATGGATAGACTGATGAATGTAAGATGGATTCGGTCTTGCTTGATGTGTACCACTCTCAAGATCGAACAATAAAATGGTCATGGATCGAGGTCGCCACAAGTTCTATGGTTCAGAACTTGATAAGACAAAGGTGCTCTCAAGGCTGCTTCTCACAAACGATGAAAGACTTAGAGTTTTTGCTTAAGGGCAATTTACTCATATATTAATTCAAGCTGAAAAAAAAAATTCCATGTATAAGGGGTTTATATAGCATCCGATGTGGTTTTCCATTTTAGGGGACGTGAAGCAAAACGACGTGGACTCTACTCGAACTCTAAAGCAAGGCTTAACAAAGGCTTTGAATTATTGGACTCGAAATATGGTAACAAATGCCTTAAGTATTTTTATTGTAAATAAAAAAAAGAAACAAAACCAAAAACAATAAATTTGGTTAGATTACATAATAAATTTCAAAATGTTCCCTTACCTGGCCGAATGGCTCCTCCATTTTAGGTATGTTGAACCTCTGTTTGGATGGATGAACCTGGACAATTTGATTGACTATCTTGGATGCAAAGGATGGTAAGTCCAGTTTGATTTTGATTGTTGGTTGACAAGAGGAATGGATCCGTTTGGTCTTCAATCTTATTGAACCGGATTGATCTTGATTCTTCCATTGGCCGGTTTGGTCGTGATCCATGATCTCTTGGACGACTCGAGTAAACCCTTCATGTATGACTCGTGATCCGGGCGGGTTGTTGGAACTTTGCGCACCAAGGAAACTTCAGCTTGTGTGACCAAAACAACATACAAGGTAATGTTCCGTCTTAAACACCTCATAAACTTTTGTTGTAAACTAGTCCTAAAATTTTAAAGTTCATCTTTGTTTGTTCGTAATATTTACGAAGAATTATACAAGGGAGTCGATGTTAAATCTTCACAAGGTTTACGAAGAATTAACATGGAAGATGATGTTAAATTCTCGTAAACTATTACGACGAATTAACAAGTACAGACTCGTAAACTTAACTATGAATTTACTTCAATAGTCCTAAATTTCTTTTTTTACTAATACATTTTAAAATATATAAAATCATTAAATAAAAGAAAATAAAATAGAAATTTATGAAATATCAATATTTTATAAATATCAATTATTTAATTTTTAATAGAAAAATGAAAATAAATATAAAAATAAAAAATACAAAGCAACTAGGAGTTTGGGTCGTTGAAGTACTCTGAGCTGTTCATGTCCGCTCTTCTTTGTAAATCCGCCTTCTCCTTCGTGGAATGGGGTGGTGGATCTGGATTCCCAAGTCCATGTCGTATGACCTGCAACGTCACCTGCATTTCTGGATTTCTGACCGCTAAAACGTCGAGAAGACCTTTGACGGACTCCAAGCGAGCTTTCATCGCATCCTTATCATTCGCAGTTGGGAGGACTCCTCATCTCGTCTCTGGGAATAAGACGATCTTGCCCAGCGATCTTTTTTTAAGGACAACCTTGGAAAAAATATTAAATTAAATTAAATTATAAAAAATAAAATAATTAATTTAGAAAATAACTAAAGTGATATATAGAAAATAATGAAAAATCTATTATTACCTTCTCGAAAATGTTGTCCACCTCATCTGTGAACAACATGACGGGGGTAACCCATCTGGAGAGTGCTATGTCTGGCGCTCTTCAATCCGAACAACCACATCATTGTAGATCCTTTCTAACCTATGATCCACAAAATTCCATTCTTTTTTTGTCTTGTAAGTAGCCTCAAAAATCTCAAAAATAAATGGTAGTGCTTTTGTCTTTTTAGCCTAAAAATAGAATGAAAGTTAGAATATAAATATAATATAATGCATGGGAACTTTTTTTTATCAAAAAAACTTACAATATCTAGACGAACACCACCGAGGGGTTTTTGGCCTCTAGTGTGAAGCATTGGTAAAGTACCTTGCTCATCCTTTGTCATATGGGTAGCAGAGAAATGCAAGGCCACTCGGATCGAGTGGGGCTTGATCCAATAGCTGATGAGTTCGCTCCATAACTTTTGAACTCCCAAAGGTTCTTCTAGTCCGAGATGGGGTTTGTTAAGCCGGTTTTTTCTTTAGCAACAAACGTCACCTTCATCTTTTCGTTGATCGCTATGGACCAGTTCTATTTTTTTCTTAAACAAACAAAATAAAAAAACAATATTAGAGTAATTTATAAAAAAAGTATTTAAAAATAGAAACTAACCGCAAAATATTTGAACAATGTAGTTCTAATGTGCTTTGGTGCTATGGTTCAATTCGGATGAGCCTCTGCGAAATAACTTTTCAGTGTGCTAGAAACACTATGTGACATACGAAAGTTAGTAATTTGTTAGAAATATTAATATTGTTAAACTAATTATATAAATTATAAAATTCATTAAAAAATATGTACCAAAAATTTCATGTCGGTCGATCGGGGTCCAAAACATCTAAATATTCTTCTTCCAGCTGGACGAGAAAATTCTCACTGGTATAATATCGAACATAAAGTGCATCCGGTAGCATCAGCAAATCGAGATGAACTACGGTTGTTGGGGCAAGAGACACATTGTCTGAAGCAGCAGGAGGAGGTACCGGTGGTGCAACAGTCTCATCGAAACCTCTGCACAATTAATTATACAAACAACATAATAGTTTTATCACCTGTCAACAGACTGTGGTTTAAAAACTCCCATCAGATGAAAACTAAAGAAAAAAGAAGAAGAAAACAATTGGTTAGGAAATGTATCCCTTTTGCGAAAATAGTTACCACAACTTCTTCTGGCTTTTGGTAGTCTTCACGTCTGTTGAACACTCCAGAGAATTAGATATTCAACGATTCTTTAACACTTGGAAGATTTTGAACATATCATTGCTTTCTACAACGAAACTACCTGAACATAGCATCACTTTACTTGATTGGTGCAAGCACTGTCTTCGCGCGGTTTGATATTTTTCAAGCTTCATACAGGCAGTTCTATACCACAGTTGTGCCCAAAGAAAGGAATCAGATGACTTTAAATGTCACTAGAACCTATAACGCAAGATAAACATACTCCTTTTTAAGTAATTTTTTAATAAGTTTTTTGGGCTTCCAACTTAAAACCAATTTGTGATAAGTTGATTGGCCCAAGTCTCTTATATATATTACTCAAGTCCTTTATATCTTTCCAATGTGGGATCTTCTCTCCAACACCCTCCCTCGAGATAATGGTGCGTATAACCATTAATCTCGCAGAATCCATCATTCCCCCTCCGAGACAATGCTTTTTATTCTCTAACAATCTCGAAGGAATTGAGCTTTCTTGGACCATCAATTTGTGGGATGATCAGGCCACTGTTCGGGCCGGATTAATGGGTCAGGGTGTGGGCCCGCTCTGATACCATGATAAGTTTCTTAGGCTTCCAACTTAAAATCAATTTGTGATAAGTGGATTGGCCTAAGTTCCTTATATATATTACTCAAGTCCCTTACATCTTTCCAATGTGAGATCTTCTCTCCAACAGTTTTTGGTCAATAAAAGGATCCAACTCGTTAGATTTGTTGGCATCTGCCACAGCTTCTTCTCATTGAGAAAACTAGTCATGGAATGATTTTTATTTGAATGCTTTGGTTGCAGATAATGCTCTGGTCTTTTGTAGCCAGGTATTTAAATTGAAGTGTGAAGCAGTTATTATTAAGACAACGTTAAAGCATTCTGGAAATGGGATCATTGCATGCAAAATCAGGTAAGACAATATTTGCAAGTTTAGAGAGATAGAGAAAGGGAACAGAAACATTTTTATTCATTAACTTTGAGTGATCAGCACATCCACATAATTATTGCTCATAACAGCTACATACTACATTTCCTTTACACCCAACAGTGAATACAACTAGATTCTCTCGTGGAACTCATCACTTTACATCTTTATTTATATGCATGCAGATGGATAGATAGATAGATCGATAGATGTCAGGACTATATGTAAGTTTGCTCAAGTGTCACGAGGGCCGTCAGAGGATTGAGTCTTTCTTAAGTTCCAATGAAGACCGTCATGGATGCTGCGTAGGAAGTCATGAGTTGATTCGACCTGGCAAGCTGTTGAGACAGGCCATGGTGCTATGCTACACACTAGTGCATCCCCTGCTTCAAGCTGTTTCCTGCCTTTCCCATCAAACGACACCCACGCAGAGCTTCTGCTATTGAATGGTACTTGCACTCTCACTGTCACATGGTCCGGTAATATCAGTGGCCGGAATGACAGAGAATGCGGACAGATAGGTGTGAACAAGATCCCGGGAACCTGCACAACATTAAGTTCAGAATAATAATCATCTAAGCAACCAAATAATGAGCCTATGCAGATGATGAAGACTATATTACCTGTGGATGGACCATGGATCCTCCAGCTGCAAGCGAGTAGGCGGTGCTACCAGATGTTGTAGATAGTATGAGTCCGTCGCCTTGCACACATGTGACAAATGAGTTGTCGCAGTAGCATTCAAGGTTTGTGAGGTAAGAAGATATTCCACGGTCGATGGTGACTTCATTCAGAACAAGCATGCTCTCCTCTGTCTCGTAGTCATGCCTTGCTTTATCTCTGATGATGTGACACTGCAACCTGTGTCGTAATGTAATACTTATTGGACCCCTTAAAACCGCTTCAAGACATTCTTGGTATTGTTCGCTGTCTGGTATCATAAAGAGTTAAAGAAAAAAGTTCTAGTGACAGATAATGCTTTATGAGTTTTCCTAAACACTGATGAAAGACCATAGGTTGTTAGTTCCCCGGTTCGAGTGACCATCGGGACGAAACTAATATTATATGATGTGGTTTCGGACCAGGGAAAAAAAAACCGTTGAAAGACAAAATTTAAGGATACGGAAAGGAGTCATGAATCCTAGAGATCCCATGGAAAATGGAACAATTGGAGGAACTGGTCCTTTGAACATGGATGCTGCCTGTAAGTGTGAAGATTTTCCATGTTAGATCGTTATAAAAAGTGACAAAGATGTGAAGTGAGGTTGTCTTTACCCATAGAACTGTACCATCTCCACCAAGAGTTATAACAAGGTCAACCTTTGGGTGTAGAAGTGAAATTTCTTTGTCTGCATTAACAAAAAGTTAGCTAAATGTTGGAAGCTGAAGCCTAGGATCCAGACAATGCATATAAGAATATCATACCATCTTCCCAAGTTTGTACAAAGTCGAAGGAACTTGACTCTGATAAAAGTTCTGCCTTCACACGTGGCTCCACGTAAATGTTCAACCCTTTGTGCTCTCTCAGCCATCTGAAGTGAAAACAAAATGAAATTATGTTTACTTTATATTAAAACACATACTTTTTCCTTCCAACATAAATTCAGAGAGGGGGAGTTACTGAAACTAATCCTATGGTTTGTGTAAGCTAATCTCAAAGATCTCTTTTCAAAAGAGTTGAGAAAATAGTGAAAAAAGTGTATATACAGACCTGACAATTTCGACAGAAAGAACTCGAACAGAAGTTGAGTTAGGTTTAGTGAAAATAATCACAGTTTGTGGATTGGTTTCCCATGTCAGTGAAATCTGAATATGATTAGTTGTTTAGGGTTAGTCTACATACTAAACAAGTATGCACAGAACTGAGAACAAAAGCAACTCTTTTGGCAATACCGCAGCATTAGAGACAATAGTCCATACCTGTTTACTACTACGGTCAGCTGTAGTGATGTTCCCGCTCTCAAACGAGACGATTTCCTTTTTGTGTTGATCACTGGCCTGTCCCTTGCATCCCCATGAAAGCTTGAATGATGCCTGCATCAACGTTAAACAGATTCTTAAAATGTAATACAGCACATGCAAAACGTGAAGTATGTTGGAACTTAATTTTAATACATATGTTAAAATTGAAGTTTGTTTGAATGAGAAATGTTGTCTTAAGATTGTTGCTTTATTAGCACAACATGGACAGTGTGGAGAAATCTAACAAGGTTGATAACCTTAGACAATTATAGAGAAATGTGAATTTATACTAAACCAAGTGCGCACACCAAGTTGAGTCAGTGTAAACTCGGACTTGTGTTTGGTTTAGATAATGGTTTGGGTACGTGGATCATTGATCCAACAACCTATATTTTTATATCAAAGTTTATTTTATGTAATTGATCACTACATAAATGAAAATTTGATTAGAAAAATAAATAAGTTTTTTAGATGATAAAACTTGGTCAAAACTCATTAATTATCATTAATTCTTGTTAAGAATTAATCTTGGTCACCAAGCTAAGAAACCTCTTTAATTTTGTATTTAATTTTGTGGTAAATACAAAATGCACCACTATCTCCACTAAGACCAAAAACGTTTTGGCATTTTTGTAAGCTATATAATGCTTCCTCTCATTTCACTAAAGATACAAGATGAACAACAATCTCTTCCACTTCTTCTCTTTATTTTCTTTTATTTTTTCAAAGAGAGTAAAACAGAAAAAAGGTTTGATAGGCTTCTTATTCAAGTGATGTGAAAAGAAGAAATATGTAGTTTTATCCTGGAACTCTAATCGCCATACAACCGTCACACTACGGGGCGTTTTTTGAGTTAAGGAAAGAGATTACCAAGTCTCGACTCTGCAAAAATCCATTTTCTATTTCGATTGATTCATGGTATTTCTGTATTTATTAAATGTCCTTTATAATCTATCTTACAATTATTCAGATTGTGCCCCTTTTGTAAATTAAGGTCTTACAATCTTAACTCAAAAATCGTTTATTGCTTTTATGCACTAACCGATCTGATAATTGTGAAGTTGTTTTTGTTTGTAAGAGCAGGTTCTATATGATGTGATCATATAGATTTGGTTGAATCAGTTCAATAAAATAGCAGAAAAATACTTGGTAATATACTTCTTAACCTTAAGCAGTTTATTCTACTATTTTGCATTAGTAGTTGGTATAGAATAAAAAGTTTACACAATTTGATACTTGTTTATTTTCTTAAACAAAATTTCAGTGGTAATTAATCTTCTATGATTTATTTGCTTAAGTTGTTGAGTTTGATGCTGGAAAAAAAAATGGTCAGGATGAGTTTGCTTGATATACGATTGATTCTGATTTTTTATTTATTAAAATCAACTCAGTTTCAGCTCGTTCAAAATTAAAAATTGTATCCACTAGTTTAGTGGTTTGCTAAGTCTTAGCATTGTTCTTCTCACCATTGACTTCGATTTCTAAGAATGAGTCAAAAACTTTCTGGAAATAGTATGCTTATAATTAATTAATATAAGTTAATAAATAAAAAGCGTTACATGTTAAAATTGCTAATGCTTTTACTTGGTATTAAATATGACTTGTAATTCTGAGTTTGTTTGGTTCTAAACGTTGTTTCTGTTAACAATATCTTTGACCAATCTCATTGCCTTCTATTCCAATTATTTGTCGTGTACCTTAAAATAATCTGAGACTATATGTGCATTTATTCTAGAGAATTAAATTGTGTTAAATTTCTAGACTTTGCATTTATTGAAATTAGTTATCTTAGAATTTTATTAATTCTAGAGATTTAATCTAATTTGCAATTGTAATTTATGCACATTGTTTAAATGGCTTATGATGTGATATTGGACATCTAAAGTTGGATAACATACTAATATAACTATGTGTCTTTTGAACATATATATTAAGTATGCTTGTCGAAAATCAGTAATCTGAATTGAATATATGTATGATTATATTCATGATTCTTTTTTAAAGATTGACTAATATAGATAAACATGACAACAAATATGATGAGTCGACATCCCATCTTGGGAATGGTCTGCCATATATAATCATGTATGCTATATATATTGAAATTCTGATTTTTATCTGAATATCCATCTTTATTTACACTGGTTGTAACAAAGATAATAATGGTTAAAAAGAAATCTAGTGAGTCGACACACCAAATTCAGTTTGATAGTGGTCTGCCACACATGATTGCATCAACTATCAAATTCTGATATATATCAGATTTTCACATTAATGTCTAATGCTATAAGCATGTGATTAATGATGGTCATATAACTCAATTTTTATGTGGCGTGAGCGATGTTTATTCTCATGACCATACTGAAACTAGAGAAAGACTCATAAGAATAGCATATGATTTCTCTGAAGAACACTAATAGTTAAATATTATTCAATATTAACTATTAATAATTGTTTTATGTAAAATTGTTTTGCATAAGAGCAAAGAGATTTTGAGTTATTCCATGAAATGTGGGGGAAAACATGGTTTACCACATATATTTATTGGTAGGGAGCCAAATAAACTTTGGAAAGGTAATATACATTTGTACAAATACCTTAAAATGTGGGGGTGCATAGCAAAAAGCGCAATATCACCTCATTATTTTTTTTAAACCATAGTTTTGGTGCATATAAATCAAATAACCAAGATATTCATGCTAATACAATCATGGAATATATGGATATGTCTTTCTTAGAATATGAGTTTCTGTAAGATGATAGAAATCTAAAGCAAACTCATAAAAGAAAAAAAAAGATTAGCAACCATTTTTTTAAATTGAGCCTAAACGAAGCAAAAAGCTCGTAAAAAAAAACTTTATCTTGTGAAGATTTCTTAACTGTTTTCTTATTGAGAATCAACCAAGAAATTTCACAAATATCATTTATATTCAGAGGGACCTTCATGGAAGGAAACCAAAAATACTAAAATAGACACCATTATGAAAAATCATACATGGTACATGACATATTTACTAAAAGAGTTTAAGGTCTTGAGTTGTAAATATAATTTTCAAAACAAGATTTGAAATTTGGTGGCTGAATCACAAGTATAAAGGTAGGCTTGTGATGCAAAGTTTTCCAGTAAAAACATTGTTTGAGTCTCTTGACTTCAAGAATAATTGTAATCATAATGTTTGCAAAAACAATTGTAACATTACAAAGCATAAAAAATTCATATGATGAATCTAATAGTTATATGGGGTTAAGACAACTCCAAAAGACATGTATATTTGGTAATATCATATTTTAAAATATGATATATAATCAATTAATATGATACATACATATACATCAAAATTATTTCACATGAATATACATTTTGATATGTAAATCTCATCTTAAAAAAATTGCTTAAACAAACTAAGAGTGTTCTTAGTGGGAAGTTTGACAATTATGACTAGAGGTTGATAATGTGATTCTGGGAATCATTGTTCTCAAGCCCATATGATATAGTGATATGTGTGAGATTCAAAATTTAATCAAGCATAACCAAAAGTCTTGAATACTTAACAAAGTTAGGTAAGATTGAATCTAGTGGACTATATACATATACTAGGTCACCACATGAGTAATCCAAGTTGTAAACACTGGAAATTATAACTAAAGAATTGGGATTCAGGAAAGTTATAGTTACATATCCTAGTAAAGACATAATAATCTTGAAAAGATATTATTATGTTAATTGTTTATTTGATTCTAGAAACTAAGGTCTACAAGCGGATTTGTCTTTATGCTTGATAGTGATAACACATCATTATAATTTTTCAAATTAACTCTGTGGAACAGATTAATTTTGAAACATATGTTCAGAGCGTTCAGAACTAAATGTTTTCAAAACTTGGAAAAAAGAATTCATGATGTGATAAAAATTAGTGAGCAAACACTAAATTTTATGTATAGTGGTTATTAGTATCTTTTTAAGAAGATGACATACAACCATTAGAAAATTTATCTCAAACAGATTAATCTCAACTGGTTATATCCAATTGAACAACCTATAATGATTGGATTAATAAAGGTGTGTCACGAGATCAAATTGAAAAATAATCGAGGAATGGATGTAAAGCCTATGAATAAAGAGGACGTTTGGCGGTAACTCTACCTAACTGATTGGAGATCCCAAAAAATAGGTTCAAAAGGAAAACTAAGTCAAACTTAATCCACCAAAGCACTATGAGACTTCGGTTTCTACCCAGTTCCTAGAATGATTATACAGTGCTACTTGTATGTAAGCTTTTAATGATTCCATAGCTTCTAAAGCGGAGTATTACTCAATACTTTCATGGCAATCACCTAATGAGTGTGAAATGGGGCCGTTTCTAGGAGAATAAAAGTAAGGCTATATTCTCTAAGTTCACTCATGAAAACCAGGAATAGTTCATGGCCACAATGGACACAGTAGAGAACCTAGTTCTGTGAGAAAATGAAACTGTGCAATAGATATTGTCTCGGTTTACATCAAAGTTCGGGGGGTTCAAGACATCAAGTCACCTCCTGGTCGAGTAAACCCAATATTTATTGCCAATGGCTGGTTCAAAGATGAAACATGCTACCAGCTCATTTGCAGTAGATTTTTCGCTTGTACTCTCAAAAGTCTTTTTATCGAGTCTTTATTTGTTTAGAATCATTTCTATTCATGTGGGGGATTGTTGGAACTTAATTTTAATACATATGTTAAAATTGAAGTTTGTTTGAATGAGAAATGTTGTCTTAAGATTGTTGCTTTATTAGCACAACATGGACAGTGTGGAGAAATCTAACAAGGTTGATAACCTTAGACAATTATAGAGAAATGTGAATTTATACTAAACCAAGTGCGCACACCAAGTTGAGTCAGTGTAAACTCAGACTTGTGTTTGGTTTAGATAATGGTTTGGGTACGTGGATCATTGATCCAACAACCTATATTTTTATATCAAAGTTTATTTTATGTAATTGATCACTACATAAATGAAAATTTGATTAGAAAAATAAACAAGTTTTTTAGATGATAAAACTTGGTCAAAACTCATTAATTATCATTAATTCTTGTTAAGAATTAATCTTGGTCACCAACCTAAGAAACCTCTTTAATTTTGTATTTAATTTTGTGGTAAATACAAAATGCACCACTATCTCCACTAAGACCAAAAACGTTTTGGCATTTTTGTAAACTATATAATGCTTCCTCTCATTTCACTAAAGATACAAGATGAACAACAATCTCTTCCACTTCTTCTCTTTATTTTCTTTTATTTTTTCAAAGAGAGTACAAACAGAAAAAAGGTTTGATAGGCTTCTTATTCAAGTGATGTGAAAAGAAGAAATATGTAGTTTTATCCTGGAACTCTAATCGCCATACAACCGTCACACTACGGGGCGTTTTTTGAGTTAAGGAAAGAGATTACCAAGTCTCGACTCTGCAAAAATCCATTTTCTATTTCGATTGATTCATGGTATTTCTGTATTTATTAAATGTCCTTTATAATCTATCTTACAATTATTCAGATTGTGCCCCTTTTGTAAATTAAGGTCTTACAAAGTACACATGAGATAGTTTTTCATTATCTACTTGTAGATATGTCTTAAGGTTTCCTGTACTATTGCGGCCAGTTCCGAATACAACAAGTGTGAAGATACTCAGGACCGCATCTGGACACATCTCCGTGAAACATTGACCTAGGCTTCCAAATTTTTTGGAGGTTTTTTTACGATTTTCAAATTACGATTTTTTTTACTAAAGTCTTTAAAGAAATATTTATAGCCCCGAAATTTCTGATCTGGCCCTGAAGATACTTAAAGAGCCCTAAAGAACAAATATTCATCTAAATTTATGCTAGTGCTGATAGGCTATATGTTGCCTACTTAGAGCAATTCCAATAGGAGGATTCTAGCTCCGGTGTTCTCAAAATACATATATGTGTATGTATATATTTATATTAATATTTAATTATGGATTCTTAACTTTAGAGAACACTCAATTCAAAAGTTTTCTGCACAGATACTTTGGATTGAGTTTCCCGTAAAATTAAGAATCTCATAATTAAATACTAGTATAAATGTATATATACAAATATATATATATATATATATATATATTGAGAACCTTGGAGCTAGAACCCTCATTGGAGGTGTTCTTATGTGTGTTGACTTGCATACCCAGAAAATATAAGCAATAGCTGGACACAAAAGTTACCTTTCTCTTCAGTTTGTTGTTAGACCCATTAGGACTGTTAGATTCACCATCTTGGAGAACTTCATGAGAGCAAATACGCTCCAAGGAAGTATACCTTCCTGTTTTCCCATTCTCCTGAACATGAAGCTGCGGAGACTTGGCTAAATCATTCAGAGGTAAACCTTTGTGAAGCAACTCAAGGTTCTTGGACCTCTCCAACTCGTATCTTCGCTTCCATTCAGCAGCCTCAGCTTGAGCCAATGCCTTTCCTTCAGCAGATCCTCTTAAAGCCTTTGCAACAGCTACACGCAAACTTAAACGTGAGGACAAAGAAAAGAGCAAAGCATTGGGAAAAGAATCCAAAAGCTTACTTACTTCTCAAGGCTTCTGAGAACTCAATGAGATGATCATCTGTTGCTTGTATAGGAGTCTGTTGAATAAGAATCTCCTGGACAGCTTTCTCTGATTGAGACAAATCATTGAAACCGTCTTCTGGGTTTGATCTCAAACTGTTTGCATCTCCATGTCCGAAAGAGTCCTGCCAAATTAAAGTTAAGAATGTTTGTAGATAGACATAGCAAACATAACAAGCTTTGTAAGTAGATAGAAAAACTGGCTCTAACAATCCAAACTTTAAGACTAAAAATAAACAGCAGAATCCAATTCATGGGTGAAACTAAAAACAGAGTGACGAGGAGAACAGAGAAGAGAAGGAGGAGAGACAGGAAGTACAGTGTGATTGAGCTTGTCGGTCGACATTGATCGAGGACGACAGGTACGGAGAGAGATCAGAGGAAGAAAAGAAGAAGAAGCTTATGGATATTTTCTCTTCTTGAAGAGGGCAGATTTAAATAAAGAGGGACGTGTAAAGGAAGAGTCGTAAGCATACAGCTTTTTTATTTTATTTTTATTTTGCTTTGAAGTTAACGACCGGATCTCACATATTTGACCCCCGATTAAAGTCTTATTTATATTAACATAACAAAATTAAAAAAAAATATAGTAATTATAAATAAATAAATAAAAAGATTTCATATTTTTAAAGTTCTGTATTTTATATTTTTATACAAGTAATATTTCAGAGATCTGAAATAGCTTTCCCAAATTCAGATTGGAAGAGTAGTATTTTATTCCCTCCGTTCATACTAAGTGTCGTTCTAGAAATTTTTTTGTTACAAAATAAGTGTCGTTTTCGACTTTTGATACAAAATTTATTAACCTTTTACATCAATTTATTTTTCTAATTGGTTTAAATATAGTTAGGTGTATAGATAATTATGTTTTTCTATATAAAATATACGAAATAAATTGTTTTCTTAATCCGTGTACACAAAACTAAAATGACATTTAATATAAGATAAATAGAGTATAAAAGATGATTTGAATACTGGGCACAACTAGTTTTCTTTTTTGTTTTTTTTGGGGAATTTCAACATTATCACATTATTTAGTTATATTATTATTTATGTTTATCTTAATAAAATAGATATTTTCACAAATACATTTTTTCACTAAAAATTAAAAAATCCTTAGATTTTTACTTTATAAATATATAAATAGAATTAATTATTTAAATAAATAATCATTTTTTTACATTTTCGAATTATATGTTTTCAAATTCAATTTTTTTTTTTAATTTTAGTTTTGACTTTTTCATTTTATTTTAAAAATACCAAAATTCTTTTAAATATTTTTATTTTTTTTATTTTTAGAAATACTAAACCCCACCCTTCAAAATCCTCTTCAAATCTAAACTCTATATATTGGGAATTTAATTTCTTCTTTTTTCTGTAACTGGTTTTCTTACATTTTTTCATGTAACATAAATTTTCCTTTAGTAAACATGCAACACTAAAATTTGCTCTCCATTTTTTTACAAACATTTGCGTTAGTCTTGGATCCACAATTTCATAAGAATACCATTTTAATACTTTTTGTTGCAAAAATTGTTATTTTATAAATAGCTTAGTTTGAATATTTATTACAGAATACATTAATATTATAAATAATTTTATTTAATTATAATATTAGTGAAACAAATATAGTTATTAAAAACATAAATGAACTTTAATCGTTTTCTTAAGTTCTATGCAAAATGTCAAAATAACGTAAGTAGTCGACCACGAAAATCATTAACTTTCATGTCTTTTTTGTTCATAATTAAGCTTTCCATAGTGTCGAGATTCACAAAATCATTTAATGTGTGGTTAGTTAATTAGACTGGTTGTGGCCATAATGAAATAGAATGTTGACTTTAGGCTCCTAATTCTAGAACTAAAAGAGCATCAGTAGTGGGACAGTTTCTTCCCATTTGTTTCTGATCATATAATTATAAAATCGATAATTAGTTAAATGAATTTATAAATTTAAACATAATTTGACCAATAGTATGAGGACAGGTGTAGAATCCTCTTACCATTGTTTCTTCATAAAGAGACGTTTCCCTTCTCTTACTTCGGTTTTCCATTCATTTGTTGAGAAACTAGGTAAAGTACCCAACTAAAGATGCTCTAGTCCCCTCCGTTTTTATTATATAACGTTTGGGACTATGCACATGAACTAAAAATAATTTAGTGTTTTACATTTTCTGTACAAAAATCTCATTAATTATCAATTTAACTACAATTCAATTAATATTCTAACAATCTTCAAAATACTAAAAATCATAAAGCATAAAAAAATTATTAATTTTGCATAAATAACTGAAAATATATCTAATTTAGAACAAAAACAAATTTCTAAAACATCAAGTATTAAAAAACGGAGAAAATATATAGATATAGGTTACGAAACTGTTATAAAAGATTATTAATCTTTTTACTAAAATATCTTCAGCCTCTAAAATCTCAAGGTCACTATGTTTCTAGAGGAGAATATTGTACATGCTTGATCATGTAAAAGGTTAGTCACAAATGTGAGAGGGTTGGGTGCTTCTCTGAAACTTTCCAAGAGGTAACGTCAAGAATTTCATTTTTAAAAAAGAAACGTCAAGAATTTCTTTAAAAAGCTTTTATATCTTATTGCTACATCCTACATACAAGTTCCCATGGATTTAGCCATTTTCTCAAAAAAAGTTCCCATGGATTTTCGATTAATTATATGATTTCGGTTAATTTCTCTTAGGAAATTCAGTCCACAGAGTTTATATTTGAAATGATTATCTTTCGGAATACTTTACTACTGATCGTTACGTTGTCGGAGTTTAAATACTGACCGAATTTCGATAATGTTTTTAAACACTCAAACATAATCTCCAGTATTATATGTTCACATATTTGAACCACATATGTTAGATGTAAAAAGCACTAAGAACTTAATAAACCATTATATACCAAGGCCATCACATGACACAAACCAGAAGTTTCAAAATTCTTAGTTTAGTTTTAAAGCTTCTTTATGTATATATCCAAGTGTCAAAAAGCTTCTTAGTTAAGTTTTAAAGCTTCTCTATATAATCGTTTCTCATTTAGAAGAAACTGATACTACTACGTATACTACTACGTATACTAAAAAAAACTGATACTACTAAACTTCGTTTTAGAAATACGGTTTTAAGAAAATGATGATTTCATATTAGCGACAAAATATAGAAGTGTGGTAAACATAAATAGATTAATAAAAAGATAATGACATAAAAAGAAGTAACACAAAGATTGTACTATAAAATTAAAAATAGTATTGTGTAACTTTATCAGAAACTTTTATTGTTTTTTTCCTATAAAATTGGCACCAAAAAGTAAATAATACTTAGTTGTTATCTATATTATCAAAACTGAAGTACTTTTTGAAATTAATCTTTATTTCAATTTAATATTTACTAACTTGTGCCATTAAATTAATAACTATTAATTAATCAATTATTTGGTTAATTTTTTCTCTGTTAAAACTTACAAAACTTAATTAATTAACCAAAATTATTTATTTTATTAGGTTATTCTCTAACTAAATTTACCAAATTATAATTATTCTCTAATCCGATTAATTATATCACAAGTTTAATACCACTTTCAAATATACCATTAATAAATGATTATTTTCATAAATACCCTATTTTGATAAAATAACACTAAGCTAATATTTCTAAATATTTATAAAACATTTATAAACTCAACCCCAACCCCTTAATACTAAACCCTAAATAATAATCACTAAATCCTAAACCCAAATGGTATTATATTTTTGATTCATGATATAACTTATGGTATTTAAAACAATTTTTTTTTAAATATAGCTATAAACTTTAAATGTTATATATTCATGTATATTATTATGTCATTTCACATACAAAATATAAACTATAAATATTTTTTGTAAAAATATATAAAATTACTTTTATTGATTAATATAATTCACACACACATATATATGGGGATATATATTCCCCTATAAGAAAACGAAAAATAAATTTTAATTTATTATTTTCCTCAAAAATGAACATAGAAGTATAATTTATTTGGCATATAAAAATTTAGAGACATATCTATCTATCTTATTAAACAGAAATACATTTTATTTTGGAAAGATATATTTACTAATATACATAAATACAATAATTGGTGTTTTAGTTTATAAATAAACATATCAAATATTTACTATATTTTAAAATATTATTTGATGAATATGTTATATAACATATCATTTTGATTGATTTTATATCCAATCATAATATGAGCAATCAACAAATTATAGACAATTAAAAAACATCATTCTATTACAAATGTTATATATTATAAATCAAACAAACATTTATGTAGAGACATGTTTGTATAACCATTACACTAATTTTATATGTTTGTTCTATTAAAGAAACATACGTGCGAGTGCACGGATCAAAATCTAATTTTATAATAAAATAGTTAACAAATTGAGAGTTATGGAGATAATTGTGCGTATGGTTTGGTTTCTATAAATTCCATTTGTGTTTTACCTGGTTTGTATTATTATATTTTTGGTTTCTATAAATTCCATTTGTGTTTTACCTGGTTTGTATTATTATATTTTCTTAAGTCTTTTAGTTGGTAAAAGTAATTCTTTTCTATTCTTTTAAGATTGTTAGCTTTAATGATCTGCTTGAATCACATCACAACACAAGTGATGTATAGTGTAAAGAGAGCGTAGATAGCATAGTATACTAATTTTACACAGTTAGTTACTATGACAATTACAGATTTTCTATAATATAAGTGGTCCCTTACAACCCGTGGCTGAACCTTGATTTATTTTCCGGTCCTCACTCAACACGGCTCGGATTATGGTTCCACTACATCTAAGTGCACGGTTCTAGTTCATCAAGATTGCGACTGCTAGTTATCTATGAACCACAAGTTTTTATTTAACACGTAGCATAGACCACAACCAACAGTTTACTTTTGAATTTCTGATAAGCTTCAGATCCTATAATCTACAAGATCCTATAATCTACAAAAAGTTGTGTTGTCTGAGATTGGTCTAGTAGCCAAGAACACAAAGTAATAAAACTGTTTCTTTGTTTTATTAATCTTCTTTAACTTTCTTGTATCTTTTCTTTTTTGAGATCTCTTTACACTATTGATCTTTATATATAGGTAATAGAAATTACTTGACTTATCCTATTACAAGTTAATCTAGGAACTTTTATCTTTATCCTAAAACTATTAGTTATTCATCTTATTTTTAGAACAACTTGTTTCCTAAGTTATCTCTTTGAAGCTTATCCAACAATTCGTACCTCAAACTTATGTGTAGAATAAACCTTGATCACTAATCCACAGTGTTTCCACCAACTACTCAATAAACAGTTTTAAGTTTATTTTTCTGAAATTGGCATGAAAATAATATAGGCAATTTTTATAAGTTAAGAAGGCAATCTCGGTTTCATGGAAATATTCATCCAAGTTGACTTTATGTTCTCATTTTGTCGTATATCCCCTTTGTGCAATATATTCTTTTTCTTTAACGACTAAAGTCTTTTTTTTTGTCAGCGACTAAAGTCTTAATATATTTGAATTTCAGAAAGTCCTTATAAATATTGCGACACTAAAATCGTCAATGAGAAAGTGTAAGCTTAGCAAATTTATTGAATAAGATGTAAGCACAATATAATATCTTTTTTTTTGAAGGATAATAATTTTTAGTTGCATGTGAATTCTTTTTACGTACTTTTGTTGACACTACCAATTCAAATGCTACCTACTATCTACTTTAATTTGGTCACAAAAGGATATTTATAGAGTTGACATATTCAGAAAGTAAATGGGTAGAAGTCAGCAAAATCTACTTTGTAGTGAATATTTTGCCATTTTTTCTTGTCTGAAAAATAAAAAGTCAGTAGACTTTTTAGAGTTTAGGATATTGACCCGAAGTATTTGGTTACATATGCAATCTTTCTCAAATTGTCTTTTATATACCAAACATAGGTGTAATCACCATACATTGTGTTTCCTTAATAAAGGATTGTTTCACATTGTGTTTCCTTCTCGTATACGAATTTACAAACTGGATAATAATGGCATGAATATATATATATCCATAACTTAAGGAGCACGTTAATATCTGATAATCTTAACACATGCTTGCTTCATAAATGCTTTAACAAAAAAAAAAATGTATGCTTCATAAACGTAATGTCATTTACAAAAAAAAAATGGATATGTTATTGGCCGTTTAATCTCTGCACGTTCTCGTGATCTTTTTGCGTTCCATCCAAGCTAAGCCGAAACAATATAATATTGGAGTAATTGGATATGTTTGATAGTCCTTCCTTTCCAAGAAGATTGCTTTCAATCTTAATGAATTTTATAAGAATGATCCAAACCCATTTGTCCATTTTGTATGGAAATGTTTGATAACAGTTGTACGAATATATATATGTTGATCAAGTCAAGAACTAATTAAAGATCTTCCAGAGAGATAGCTACATTCACGTTGACTCTGCTTTCATAAGACTTGCTAGTTTTTTCCTTATCTACAAAGATTAGTAAACCATATAGGACTAGTTTGGTCACTAAAAAGATTATATTTGTTTCATCTATGGATGGGACGGATACGAATATCTAGAAAATTGTAGGTATTAAGATTCGGATTCGTCATATTCATAATTTTAGTATCCAGATCCGAATCTGTGTTTTCGGGTATCCGGACTTTGGATATCCTTCTAAATATTGTGATACTCGCGGATATCTGGATTTGGATCCGTAACAATAATTAAAAAATAAAATATTTTAAAAATAAAAAAAATTAAAAATAATATATAAATTAAATATTTATACAAAATTTATGAATATATATGACATATATTATCAGTAAAATTAAAATATAATATTATAAAATTAATTTATGTATAAATGCTAATATATCAAATATAGTTATCAATAAAATTAAAAACTTAATATATTTTAAAACACATCCGAATCCAGACCTAAAAATTAAAATATCCGAATTTATATCTTGTTTAAACGGATCCAAGATTTTACTATCCGGATCAGGACACTTAGGATATCTTATTTTCAAAACAGATCCAGAACGGATTTCAGATCAGATTCGGACCTAGATAATAAGTTTCAGGCCTAGTTACATCTGTTCATTTTAATATTACCTAATATTTCTTCTTTGGGTTCTTTTTACCCAACCCATTGGTTTTATTCTTTGTTAACATTGTTCTTTTCGAACTTGAGGTCTTTTTCTCTCATAATAAACTTGGAAAACATTACAACAGTATGGCAAATGCAACAAGAAACATAGTTATGCTATCTGCCTCCTTGGCTTCAGGTTATATCAAACTCAAAGATTAAAGTTGACGGAGAGATGCAAGTGCTTGGCTTGTGTTCCTTGAGATTCGGTCATGTATTGGTTCCTGCTGATAAAGCTACACACATCAATACACTTCCAAACTCAAATGTAAACAAAAAAATCACAAACACAGGTGAGAAGTGAAGACTTTGAGATGAACAAGATCATACCTGTGTAGGAAGAATGTCAATTCTTGATCCAGTGACAGTTTCATACAAGAAAATGTACCTGCCATAGTCACAGTTTCTTCCATCACTTCTTTAAAACCAATACTACTAGCGTATACACGTACAAGGTTTTTGTCAAGAAAGTTTCTATTCGAGTTTACAGATTAAAAACATACCGCCAAGCTAATTCAGTTACAAGTTCTGCTGGAGCAGCAGGGAGGACCTGAAAAGATGAGATACCAACAAAACTAAACAGAGTTTCTCATTTTATGGTGGAATCTACATTCTGAAGATGTAAGCATACCTCGTCTTCATATGGATTGCAATTCTCTTTGAACCACAGCCTTAGGAACTCCTGTTTATATAAAGAACAGTGAACATGTGATGAACAACGTATTCCAAACCAATAAAACAGGAAAAATCACTCACCTTATCAACATTTTCAGGCTCAAGACCTTTCTGGAAGCGCTCTTCATAAGAGCCTGCAAGCCAGTATCTGCTTGAATCTGGCGTATGAATCTATATACAATGTGTATAAGTGGATTATTGTAGTGAGATAATATTCCAGTCGTGCAGATTTGTGTTTTAACTGTGTTTTCAAAACAAGGAGAAAGTATAAACTGACCTCATCAATCAATAAGATGGATCCATCGCTACTTCTTCCAAACTCATATTTTGTGTCCACTAGTATCAGTCCATGCTCCTTGGCGACACGCTGAAAAAATCAAAAACAGTAGTAGATTTAGAATCTTTAAGACCTTCCAGGAACGAACAAGATTTGAGTATTTAAGAAAGCAAAAGATATATAGAATCTGATTTCTTGTTGTCTGCAATCATTAAGCTTCTTAAAACCATTAGAGTCTATGGCTTTGTAACTAGCCTGGCCAAACTCAAACAAGCTCAAAGCTTTCATACTTGCTTCTTCGAATTCAGCTTGAGTCATGAATCCACCTTCAACTATCTGCAACAAAAAAAAGAGTCATTCATTCACCGCATAAGAAGCAGCACAAAACTAAAACAACTTTGTAAACAGATTATTAGACCTCATTTGGAGTGATGGGCACATCATGATCCTCAGCCTTAGTTGTTGGTGTGAGTATATTAGCTGGAAGCTTCTGGTTTTTCACTAATCCTGCAAATTTAGGAATCAGTTTATTAATGTATCTTCTGACATGGACTTGAAGAAGAAGAAGGAAACAAACAAAAACAGTACCATCTGAGAGCACATTCCCACAATAGTTCCTAACACCTTTCTTGTATACCGTCCATAAAGATGTATCAGTACTCCCAGTCACATATCCTCTAACTACAAACAACAAAATATATCTTACAAAAAAAATAGTTTAAAACTAAACCAAACAGAGGCTGCATAGAGAAGCATCTAACAACAAGATTCAAAACATACTAACCCACAAACTCTATTGGGAAGACCGAGCATTTCTTTGCAATAACAACATTTCTATCAGGAGATGAAACGATTGCATTTGGAGTTATGTGTTGTGTGTTACTGAACCACCACAAACTGGTCTCGTTAAGAACCTGAAAGTTAGACAGCACCAATGTTCAAGAAATTGTTAGGCGTTTTATATGGGATTATTAATTAGGCGTGGACGCCTAGACCGATTTTTTAAACATCTAACCCGACTTTTTTAAGAAAATCATTTCATTTAGATCCAATTTGCTGACTAGTTGGATGACACATACACCGGTTTTTAGAACATTGGGCAGTACAAACATAACATTTGTCTGCAACACAACACTTTAACCTGGCCTTTGAAGGGAATTGAAGCAAGGTTTCTGTCGAATGCACTCAACCGATCAGTTGTAACGAGCACCAGATAATCACCAGCATCATATATATCTCTGACCTGCAGAATCAGTAAAAGTTCTCAACTATCACTTGCTTAGCTTTATAGACAATAACAATGGAAGAAGACAAAGGAAACACCACTAACCTTGCCCTTGATTCTAGATTTCAGACCAGGAACAGTCTCTAGAAGATTGGTATCTGAGAGACAGTTAGAGAGAGAGTCTTTGATAGTGCCAAGAACCTCTCCTTTACGGTTACTCGTGGCTAGATCGTCAAGAGACAACTGTTGTTGGTTTTGGGACTCTCCCTGGCAAGACATAACTAGTGAACAAGGCTTAGTGTACTTCTTGAACTCTGGCAATGTTCTAAGAAACGAGACTGATGCAAACGCTGTGGTCTTTGCAGACACTGTCCTGATAAAGCTCTGAGGCGTTAGAGTTGACCTCACACACTGAGCCATCTCCCAAGCAACAACTGCACTAAAACCTTAAACTGTTTTAAAACAGAACCTATTGTTCTAAAAGGTCAGAGCTTTTGGACCGAACTAAACGCTACATGTGAGAAATGGAGAAAGTCAAAACCTTTTTATCGAGACAAGCGAAACCCTTCAGCCGGAGAAGACAACGAAGGAGCGCGACGGATTCAATTCTGATAAACACACAGAGGCAAGAGAAGCCGTCGGCGAATTTTAAGTGAGAACGCTAAGCTGGAATTCGCGTTTGCGTTTTAAACCCTGAATCGAAAACCAAAACTAATAAATCTAATCAAAGTAAACCGACACTAAACCAGTTATTCACATACATCTGAATGGTTTTCATTGATTTCTTAACCAAATTAATCTAGACGCATATAAATACAGTTTTTTTTTCATGTAAAATACAGTTTATAAATCTAAAATAATTAAATATCATTAAATCGAATTAACAAAATATTTTATTCAAAATAATTAAATTATCTGAATTATTTATGTATTAGTCAAACCAACTGAATTATCTGATATTAGTTCTAGTAATCTAAATTATCTCATATATTCTTATCAAATATCTAAATTGTCTCGAATATCATTGGACTTCTAGTTTTATTATCGGAACTTAAAGTTAAAATGATCAAAATTAAATCAAATAAATATCCGAATGATTTCATATCTCTATACATAAACTACCAAAAACTAATAAGCTTAACCAAAACCAAATAGCAAAGCTTAGGGCTGGACAAAAAATATGTAAATTTTGATTCGATTCGTTATCCGTTTCTGTTTAAACCGAAAAGTCTGGATATTCGTAATTCTACAAAGCAAATCAAATACTAAAATGCAATATCCGTTAAAAACAAAGTAAATCATGAATACTAATATTTTCAGGAGCAAATATTTGATATGATCCGTTATATATATATATATATTATATTTTATGTAAAGTTTACAATATTTTTATTTATTATTTTTTTCTAATTAAATATTTTGTAATAAAATATTATTATTTTATACTCATTTTGGATTTGTATTTATTTTTAAGTTATTACTAGCATTTGACCCGCGCACCCGCGCAGAGGTTATTTTGCGCGCTGGTGTATTTTTATGAAAATCAAATATTTTAAGCAATTTGTTTGATATAATTGTATATATGACTGAAATTTAATATTTGATATCCATTATCCGATCCGGGATCCCATCCGCTTCGAAAAACGGATATTCGGGGATCCTAATAGTGATTTAACGGATTCGACCGATCCACATACAAATTCAGATAGTAAAATTTTAGGTTTGGATATCCGGATCTGAATATTAAATATTTAAAATTTAATTATAGTTATCTATGTATAATATACATACTTTTATATAAAATAACTAAAATTTTAATTTTATAAAATTTAATTTTAAGTATTTTTACATAATAATTTTAAATAGACTAAATTGATGGTTAATATTTAGTTTTTGATTTATTTTAAATGAAAAAAACATGTTCGGATATCTAAGTGTATTCAGATTTTAGTCTGAATATCCTAACCCGAATATCCAGATCCGGATAACAATTTTACGAATCCAACGAATACATATCAAAATCCGTATATACTAAAATACTCTGGATATTCGATCCGTCCAAGACCTAACTGTGTATATGTATTATATGGTGATAAAAAAGTTTAAATTTATAAATTACATAGGTTATTCTTATTAGATATATATCGTACAAATGAATAATACATTGTATTTGTTTGTATATAAACTATTTATAATAAATATTAGTATGCATTTTAGTCATTCAATTGTTATGGAAAGTTACATGATTTTGTTATTGTAAATGAATAAGTTCAGATTATAATCGAAAATTATTAACATTATTATTTTATTTTATATTTCAAATATAGTTGGTAGATTATATAAATATAAATAAAAAATAAAATTAATTTAATGCTATATATATGTGTAATTCTGTTTTTATTATAAAAATTTGGAAAACACATATACATTTTTTTATGGAGTCTTCAATTCCAATGACAAAGATTGTTAATGGGCTTACCCGATTTTTATTTTTTTTTGTTAAGAATTAATGTTTAGATGTTTGGATGCATGAATAATATCAGTGGTATTTTTTGTAAATATTTGTTAAAACCAAGAGTTATTTCCTATTTCTATTTTAATTTTAATAGATTAGATTTATTTTTTCTTAGATGTTTGGATGCAAGGATAATATGAGTAGCATTCCTTGTAAATATTAAGCAAAAATAAGGGTTATTTCATATTTATACTTCAGTTTTAATAGATTAAATTTTATTTTTATGGATCAAATTGGATATTTGGTTAAAAACTTAAAATTTTATCCTGAATATTTGGATGGCTATAAATCAAATACTCCCTCCGTTTTTTTATATTTGACGTTCTAGGATTATGCACATAGATTAAGAAACATTTAATTTTTTATTATTTTCTAAACAAAAACATCATTAATTGTTTACCTAACCACAATTCAACCAATAATAAAATAGAACTAGCCTTTGACCCGCGCGCCCGCGCGGATGTTATTTTTATAAATGTCAAATATTTTAAGAAATTTGTTTAATATAACTGTATATATGACTGAAATTTAATATTCGATATCCATTATCCGATCCGGGATCCCATCCGCTTCGAAAAACGGATATTCGGGGATCCTAATAGTGATTTTACGAATTTGACTGATCCACGTATAAATTCGGATAGTAAAATTTTAGGTCTGGATATCCGGATCCGAATATTAAATATTTAAAATTTAATTGTAGTTATCTATGTATAGTATACATACTTTTATATAAAATAACTAAAATTTTAATTTTATTAAATTTTAATGATTTAAGTATTTTAAAATAATAATTTTGAATAGATTAAATAGATGGTTAATATTTAGTTTTGATTTATTTGAAATGAAAAAAATCAGGTTTGGATATCTAAGTGTATTCAGATTTTAGTTCGAATATCGTAATCCCGAATATCCAGATCCGGATAACAATTTTACGAATCCAACGAATACATATTCGAATCTGTATATCCTAAAATACTCTCGATATTCGATCTGTCCAAGACCTAACTGTGTATATGTATTATATAGTGATAAAAAATTAAATTTATAAATTACATATGTTATTCTTATTAGATATATATCGTACAAATAAATAATACATTGTATTTGTTTGTATATATAACCATTTATAATAAATATTAGTATGTATTTTTTAAACTGTTATGGAAAGTTACATGATTTTGTTATTATAAATGAATAAGTTCAGATTATAATCAAAAATTATTAACATTATTATATTTTTTCTATTTCAAATATAGTTGGTAGATTATATGAATATAAATAAAAAAATAAAACTAATTTAATGCTATATATATAATTCTGTTTTTATTATAAAAATTTGGAAAATAATTAATGTTTAGATGTTTGGATGCATAGATAATATCAGTGGCATCTTTTATAAATATTAGTTAAACCAAGAGTTATTTCATATTTGTATTTTAGTTTTAATAGATTAGATTAATTTTTTTCTTAGATGTTTGGATACAAATATAGTATGAGTGGCATTCCTTGTAAATATTAAGCAAAACCAAAGGTTATTTTCTATTTGTACTTCAATTTTAATAGATTAGATGTATAATATAATTGGTCATCTAACATTAATTACTAATAAATTTTACATAGAAAATTGAAAACGTCAAATAATTTGAAACAAAAAATTTTCCTCAAAACGTCAATTATTAAAAAACGGAAAGAGTATAATCAAATAATTAATTATTTAGACGAAACGAACTTAATCACGAATACTTCCAAATTCCAAATATCCGGATATTTGATCGATGTCCAATATCCTACGAAAGCTAGTACCTTGTATGTAGGAGTATTATCCGCAGGGTCTCATAAATCTGAATGTTCTTTATTTTTCTCTTTTCTCATCAAAACGCTATTTTAATTAAGGAAAGTAAAATATATAAACAGAGGGAAAAAGAAACACTTGGCCCTCATCATCGTCCTCTCCGAGATCACAAGATCCGTCACCTCTGGAGCCATTTCTCGTCACCTCTGCTTCCTCCAACATCATCGTGTCTCGACTGAATCCAAAGGTTTAACCTTTGATTGAAGTTCGTGAAACCCTTTTTGGGATATGCCAATTTAGAGAAGCAGAGATATGGTGAAGCCACCGGGAAAACAGAGCTGTAGCCGCCTTGTGTTCGCTTCATTCCTCGCCCTTTTAGCCTTAGGCCTCGTCGCTGACTTCCTCTGGGCTTCTTCTCATCGCTTCTCCTCCTCCATCATCTCTCTTCCCTCCTCCGTCACCACAAAACTCCCTCCTAGTCCCAATGTAAGTGTTCGATCTGCTCTGTTTTTGATATCTCTTGTACAATTAGATGAGTAAGCTTATGTGTGTGTGGCTTTTAGGAGAAAGATGCTCGGGAAAGGAAGCTTTCTGCAACGTTTCAAGATTTGCCTGCTCCTCAGCTACATTGGGAGAAGATGGCTGCTGCACCTGTGCCTCGTCTTGACGGAGCTGCCATTCAGATTAGAAACTTTCTTTATGTCTTTGCTGGATACGGAAACATTAATCTCGTAAGAGTTGTCTTGTTTGTTCATAAGTATTTGTCTGTTTTGGACCAATGATGAGAGTTGATGTTTCAATGTTCAGGTGCATTCGCATGTTGATATATACAACTTTGTGGATAATACATGGGGAGGAAGATTCGATATGCCTAAGGAGATGGCACATTCTCATTTAGGGATGGTAACAGATGGGAGATACATTTACATCGTCACTGGTCAGTATGGTCCTCAATGTAGAGGTCCTACGGCTAAAACATTTGTGCTTGATACTGATACTAATACATGGAGTGACTTCATTCCCTTACTAGTTCCTAGGTAATTTGTTGTTCTCTGTTATCATCATGTTTAAGAGAAACTGAGTGATAATTAGGGTTTATTTGCGTTCAGGTATGCTCCAGCTACTCAGCTATGGAGAGGTAGACTCCATGTGATGGGTGGAAGCAAAGAGAATCGACATACACCAGGACTTGAACACTGGAGTATCGCTGTAAAAGATGGTAAAGCATTGGAGAAAGAGTGGAGAAGTGAAATTCCAATACCTCGTGGAGGACCTCACAGGTTTGTTTTCATAACTCTATTAAAGGATGTTGCTGCTAGTTCTTAATAGCTTCATGCATCATCGTCAATTTTAGCTGAGGCTTGACTGTTTTGGTGAATGTAGAGCATGTGTTGTAGTGGATGACAAGCTTTTTGTCATTGGTGGTCAAGAAGGTGATTTCATGGCTAAACCAGGATCTCCCATCTTCAAATGCTCACGCCGTTTGGAGGTATTGTTGCTATTTTATGAACGTTGCGTGTGTGTGTCCTTACCTTCACCTTGGTTGGTTCAAGGTGGTATTCAGTGATGTTTACATGCTGGATGAGGAAATGAAGTGGAAAGTTATGCCATCGATGCCAAAACCGGATTCACATATTGAGTTTGCTTGGAAGGTGGTTAACAACTCCATTGTAATCGTTGGAGGCACAACAGAGAAGCATCCTGAAACCAAGAAGATGGTTCTCGTTGGCGAAATCTTCCAGTTTAATCTGAATACAATGGTAAAAAAGAAAACCATGTCCCTGCATGGTTTAAGACCCTCTTTAGCCTGCTAATAAGTGTAAACAGTAGCTGAGTTTTATGCTTTTTTTCTCTGCAGAAATGGTATGTGATTGGAAAGTTGCCATACCGTGTGAAGACCACACTGGTTGGGTATTGGGACGGGCAGTTATACTTCACCTCGGGGCAACGTGACAAAGGTCCTGAAGATCCTGGACCACGCAAGGTAATTGCAGAGATGTGGAGAACCAAACTGATACTGAATCCATGATCATGTGAGAGAGAAGAAATCTATCTCCCTTTAGTAATGCAGAGTCACAACACTTTTCGAAGTTGATATTCTTTGAGCCTAACTCATCCCACTCCACAAAACATTGGCTCTATATATCTTTTATGTTGATGGGGAATTTGAATACTGTAAACTAAAAATACAAACTTATATAGAAAATTTCATTTTTTCAACACAAACTTACATTCGGGTTCGGGTCTATTCAAGTTGGTTCTTTTCGATTTTGGTTCTATCATTTAGAGAAATTTTAGATCTAAAAGCACTCCCAATAGAAGGTTCTAGTTGTGGGGTTTTTAAAATACATATATATATATTTATATTAGTATTAATTGTATGGTTCTTTAACTTTACGAGAAACTCAGTCCAAAGTTTCTTTGCATACACATGTATTTTGAGAATTCCCTAGCTAGAATCTCCCATTAGAATTACTCGAGCTAAATACCATAAATTTTTGTTTCAGATTCAGATCTATTTTCAGATCGGTTTTAGTTCGATTTTTGAGTTCGGGTAAATACCAGGCTTAGTCATATATATATATATATATGTTAAATTATGTATTTGATTTTTAAAACTTGTAACAATGCCTGCATCAATAAAACCATATAGATCAGACACTTAGCAGGAACAAGACCCAATACTATTGTTATTGTAGGTTTCTCAACTCATCCCTTTGATTCAAAGCAAAAAAAAAGGTTCGAGTTCCCTACAAGCCAAGAAGAAGCTCCACCATGAAGAGCTCATTTTCAAACCTAAGACTTGATGTTACAGCAAGATGAAGGCCATCAACCATTCCACCAAACACATACACATACCGTCCTGAACTATCAGCACATGCGCGATGAAAAGACCGCCCTTTGGGTCTGTAAGATACTCCTCCATCAAGCCTTTTCCAAGCCTTTGAACCATTTAAACAAACCGCTCCTGCATCTACCTGCAGACCTGTAGAAGGAATGGTCTTGATATCCAACGCCCAAAAATCGTCTTTCTTGTGCCTAAAAGTATCTTCTCCTCCGTAAATAAGAATCCGACCTCCCAATATGAGTGTCGCAGAGTGACCAACCCTTGGTAATGAAGCACTTTCCTCCAAGTCTTGAAAGTCATAGAATATTTGTATCCATCTTTCACATTGCTCTTGAGTATCCAAGAGCCAAACATCATTAAGCACTTCATACCCTAACCCTCTTCCTCCAAACAGAACCACTTGGTTTTCTCTTATGTAAGTCAAAGTATGCCCCGACCGTGGTGGTAACAAGGCATTAGACACAACCTCGTGCCATGTCCCTGAGTTTAGATCCTCAGAAAGTTCGAGAATCCATGTATCCCCTAGTCTCACTCCACTTAACCCGATTCCTCCTTGCACAACCATTGTCTTCTCTGATATACAAGAAGCAGCATGAGCACCTCGAGGAGGTGGCTTAAGAGTTCCCACAACGCCGAGTAGCTTCCACGTTAGCTTCCCGTGGTGGCAGCCCACTCGACCTGTCCATGTGTCGTTCAGACGCTCCCCACGGTCGTTTATTCCTCCAAATAAGACCAGACTGTCTCCTATAACAACGCAGGTGTGTCCGAATCTCCCACCAGGTGTTACTGACTCAGCTTTCTTCCACTTCAACGTCTTCTGATTGCTCTCTCCGACGTAAGCCGTCCATGTATCATCAAGATGACGTCCTGAAAAAAAACAAGAAACATGAACATAACTGCATAAACACAAAAGCATTAGAGAGTTCACAGATTCAAAAAAGTCACCTCCTTCACGACCACCACCGAAGAGTAC
Organism: Moricandia moricandioides; assembly: GCA_905132885.1. Taxonomy (NCBI): domain Eukaryota; kingdom Viridiplantae; phylum Streptophyta; class Magnoliopsida; order Brassicales; family Brassicaceae; genus Moricandia; species Moricandia moricandioides. The sequence continues at coordinate 100,403 of CAJHQQ010000783.1, forward strand.
AAGATAATCAGTAACGAAGTTGAGAGAGTGAGAAGCTCTAGGGAGCGGTAAGGAAGACTCTTCATCATCATCTAAGTCTGAGATTCTGTGACAAGAGACCGAATCAAGCTTGCAAACTCGCTGGAACAGAACCATCCATGGTAATAACAACCCATCTCGAGCAGAGGATGATGACTTCACAGATTCGACAGATGATGGGCCCCACTCACGACGCCATAAGGACTCCCAGAGACTGTCGGAGCAAGCGAGGTTCCGGAATCTCTTGCAGGTGGCTGAGAAAGAGAGGATTGAATCAACGGGGAGGAGAAGCAAGACGGTGAAGAGATGGTCATCGGCTAAGTTCATTATCGGTGCCGGTGGAGATTGGCCTCTACCGGCGGAGGAGGAAGCGATCTCTGCCATCGGTGGGGTTGTGATGATGTCTTGAAGAGGAGCTTGTCTGAATCAAGAGATTTTAGAAGAACAAGAACAGAAGAAGAGAGGGGGAAGAGAGAAAAGACGAAGAAGAAGATTGGAGATGTCTTCTTCTCTCGTCACGGAGCCGACAAGAGGACTGTAAAAAACACTAGAAACCAATCCTTTCCTCTTTTGACAAAAGTCATGTAATGTGCAGTAATAAATAACAATAATTATTCTTAGATATTTCTGTATCTCTTCAAATTTGAATTGATTTTTTTTGGATTTTAGATTTTGAGTTTAGCCTCTTACATTTTATTCAGACTTTAATTCGAATTTCAGTTTAGATTTTCATTTATTTATAAAAATTAATGACAAAAGATGAATAAAAATTAATTACTGTATGAAATCATATTTATTTTAATTTGATTTGATTTAACTTTCTTTGACTTTTGGTTTATTTGGTTTGAAACCGAATACCATAATTATATATGTTTTTAATAAAAAGTTAAGAATTTTTTTTTGTAAATACTCTAAGATAGATTTAGAAAAGTTTTTGTAACAAAAATAATCTTTAAGAAACGAAAAGAAAAGACCAAAATAAAATTTTTTAGAAGGTCTAAATATGAATTTATACTCTCTGAGTTAACTAATCTACATTTAAGGTTTATAGTTTTAGGGTAGAATTTTGGATGTAAGGTTTAAAAATAAAAAATTATTAAAATAAAAAATTTATTACAATTATTTTTAAGGTTATTTTGTGGTAAAAATTTTAAAAAATTTTTTTGAGAGATTTAATCCTTTTTTCCCATTTCAACTCGATTAAAATTCGATTTCATTAGTTATAATGTAAAGAGGTGATACAAAAATATAGTTAACCACCTATAGGACCCAAAATGAATATTTCTACCCTCGATCACATAGATTTTTTGGTCCATTAATTATAAGCTTTTGGGGAATAAATGCAAAATATGTGTACATGGATTTGAACCCGTAACTTTAAATACACATATAAAGACAATTATTCCATTAATTATTAGCTTTTATGAAAAAAATGCTACATATGGTTATGAATGGAGGGGTAGTACAAAGGCAGTTTTTCCAAACATACAGTTCTTCCGCACTACCATTCACGTTTTTCTGTTTTTAAAATATAGTTAGTAGGAGATTTGAATGCAGTTCAATATTTTTATTTTTTTGTGAAAAAACAGGAGATCTGCATGCGGTTATCGACTATACAAATCAAACGAATCAAGTGCATATTATGTGTGAGAAAAGCATATCAAGCATATCAAACCATTTATTATAGTTATAAAGGTAAAAACAATTCAAATAAATAGATTACCTACTTAAGCGATAAAAATACAATAAAATTAAAATACATTATATAATACAATACATAAATAGTAATAAATGTTGAACTAAAGCCATGTTATTATAATTTTAAAATAAAAATATGAAAAAACATTAGCAATTAACAAAATACATCTATTTTCATAAATATATTTAAACCATAATATAATACATTGACATAATACATATTATATATATATATATATTTGTTCACTAATACATATTATAATTAAAAAACACAATCATCATATAAATAATATAACTAAATGTAATATTTATATAACAAAATAAAAGTAGAGATAAATAGACATGAGAGTTTTTTGTATTGTCAAAGTTGTAAGTAAAATATTATGAAAATGTGTTATTGATACAAGAAGATTAAATATATTAATAATTTGTAGCAAAATCATTTACTATATATGATGTTAGTGTTTTTAATTATAATAAGTATTATGTAATTGCATAGTATTGTGGTTTAAATATGTATATTAACGGAAGATTTATGTATTTCGTTAATTGCTAGTGTTTTTAACATTTTAATTTTAAAATTATATTTACATGACTCTAGTGTAATATTTATTATTTTTATGTATTGTGTTTGTATATAATATTTTTATTATAATTTTATATATAATCTATTTTATTTGAACTGTTTTTGTCATACTAAACTGTTTGATCCGCTTGATCTGTTTTTCTCTTGCATGATCTGTTTGATTTGCACTTGATCTGTAATAATGCTTAAACTGATTTTACCATTTGAAGCCTATGTATACATAGATTTGAACCTGTAACTTTAAATACGCATATAAAGACAATTACCAATAACTACATATTTTTTATACTAATTATTGACCTCTTAAAATATTAAAACAATATTGGCCCTAATGACATATTTGACCAGTTTTTAGCCAGATACAACCATAACTACCTAGGTGGTACTTCAAATACACTATAACAAGGAAATTGAAGAATTCTTCTCTCTTTTTTTTTTGGAAAGACAATCTAATGCTTGAATCTTCCCTCTGTAAACGAAGTTAATAGAAAAATATGGAAGTTTAGACCTAGGTTGCATGTAAGCTTCATTAGACTTCTGCTTCCTCCTTTGGAATCAGAATCGGAACCTTGTGAAAGGTTATAGAATCTCGCTTTCAAAACGCGTCTAAAATATCATATTTAAAAATACGTTAGAAGCTTACGATTCCGTTTTGCAGTCAAGATTCCGTTTAAAAAACTATGTTATAAATAAATAAAAATATCAATCATGTTATTGTTTATATATAAAATTTATAATTTAATAGTAAATAAATAGAGAGAACAAATATTAAAACTAAAACTTTAGTTTTATGTAATATTTTTTTATCAAAGATATAGCATATAAATTCAAATATATTGTGTCTATTATTTATGAAATATTAAAATAATTAATATAATAATTTTTTATAAACTTCATTTATGTGTATTTTCATAGTTTTAACATAAAATAATTTAAAATTATTATAAATGAATAAATTCATTATTATATATATATATATATGTATATGTTTCAAACACGTATCCATTTCCTAACAGGAATTTAACAGGAATTCATTCCATGACTTCCATAAGAATCAAAGGATCCACATAGGTAAAATTTGATCTCTAGCGGCTCCTTAGTATTGCTAGCAATAGATAGGCATTTGCAGAGGTTCATTCAGAGATTGGGACGGGTTAAAAAACTGTATATCACTTACTCTCCAAACAACTCTTGCAAATTGCCAGTCAAAGAATATGTGATTGATAATTTGATCCTCTAAGTAGCATTTCTGGCAAGTAAGGTTCACCTTGACGTTTTTCTTGAATGTAGTCATTCTGCAACAGGAAGAGCTCCTGATATTGCCTTCCATATCATATGTTGAACTTTTTAGTTTCCACAACATCTGTTTGAGAGCAACATCACTTGGAGGATAACCATTGGCTGGGTCTATATGGTTAAAAATTGAATTTACTAGAACATAAAAAATACAATTTTCGTTTTCTTATTTTAAAATATATTATTTTATACATAATACAAAGGTATTAAACTTGTAATCATAAATGAAATAATGTTTTTAATATTATTAAAAATAAATTAGTTAAAATACTAAATTGTCAACACATAAAAACTAACTAATAATTTTTTTTTGAAATTTATGAATGGGGAAGAAAAACAAAACAAATATTATCTTTAAATAAAATAATACCAATAAAATCAAAATTTAAAGTTAATATTCTGTTAATATAATACGTTAAATATGAACAGTATTACTTATATGATATATTTTTAGGACAATTCTCTTAAATAGTTCTTTTAAATTTTTTTTTCATCAAAAGAGCTTTGAGGAAAAAAATGACCGAAATAGCCCTATTTATTTTGAAAATTTAATTTTTATTTTTATTTTTTAAAGTTTTAAACTCACTTCCAAAACCTCTCCTCATAACTCTAAATCCTAAGTCTAGATTAGCTAACCTTAGGGGTTAATTGTATATTTATACTCTTTAATAAAATATTTTTGGTCATTTTTCTTTTTGAATACCATATTTGTGAAAAAAACTTTTTAGTGACATACTAGGTTTTTTTTTTTTTTTTTTTTGAACACAACTTACTTTCATTCAACAACTTTCTTGAGTACAAATGCAAGAGGGAATTATCCATCCTCTTTGATAAAAAGTAAAAGCTACAATAAAAAACCAAATTAAGAAAGATAGGTCTTCAATAGAAGATGACAGCGAATTCAAGACAAAGCTTGGATGCGTCGATTGGGCATACCCGATAAATTCGGACAGCTGAAACTTAGTCACATAATGTGACGTTGAGGGCCAACTCTCACCTGCAAGACACCACATGGTAATCTCGGTTGTATCTTCAGGTCCCGTACAGACCGCTACGCAAGATAACAAACCAGTGACAAAGCTGAAACCGATGCTCGGCAACAAGGCCGATAAAACATCTTCTTCCATAAGAAGAAGGCACGGTAGGAAAGTCCTATCTCCAAACGGCGAAGAAGAACGAAATGGAACACTTTTCGGTGAATCCATCGATAATCTCTTCTTGCAAAGGTAATATGCCATTATACACAAATTTAAGGTCCCGATGAACCCATCGGAAATCCTTATCAGACGAAATTTTAAGGTCCTAGTGAACCCACCAAAGATCCTTATCAAACAAACAACAATCAAAACCACACCTTTCAATAAGTTCTGGTATGGACCTTCAAACATAGAGGTGTAACTCTCAGATATAGAGCACGAAGACGTTGAGCAGTACCAGTGAATGACGCGGTGAGTGGAGACAACTTTCCAGGAGTCCCTAGAGAAGCTATCGACGGAGCAGGAGGTGAAGGAGATTTCACCGGATTCACAAATGAAATCTTCAAGACAGCATCTTGACAAGATGGGGGTGATGGATTCGTAATGAGGAGAGCTCGTACTGCGCGTACACTGAGGCACCAGACTTGAACGATGAGACAAATGTGGAAACCCACAGCACAATGTCGTCGAGACCTCTGAAACTAAAGAGGTGAGAAGAGCTTGCAGTGGCAGGTGGAGTGAACGCTGGTAAAGAACAACAGCCAAAATCCGGTTTGAATCAGAGACTGAGAGAGTGGCGCTTGAGAGTAGTTTACGGGAGTCCCCGATGTATAGAACAAAGCCAGTGGAAGAAGACATGAGAGAGATGGAGCAGAAGCAGAGGAGAATTAGCGAAGAGAGATGGCAGAGCAGGAAGGGAAACATGAGAGAGACGGAGCAGAGGCGACGCCGGCAGGATACGCCGCCGCCGGCGTCGAGATTCAAGATGCTAACGGCGCCTCGATAATTGGGCCTGGGAGAGAAAGACTAGGGCGAACGGCCACGACTCTCCTAGTGACATACTAGGTTATTTCTCTATATTTGTATATAACTATTCTATTGTAATCAATTATTTTAATTTGTCTATTCGGTTAAATCAGTTAATAACCTAATTATATTTATATACTTCAGTTTATATGTAATAATATTCATACAATTTATTTGGTATAACCAAATGCAAAATAGATTCTTTATTTTGCTTCCATTTTACCTAATTGAACATTCCTACTTTTACATTTCCTTTTAAAATATCTATGTTAACGTGTTTACACATATAAAGAAAATATAATAAATTCTGATAGTAATTGTATTCTTTTATCCATTTATTAATTTTATATAATTCAATACCAATAGTACTTCAAAAAAAAGAATTATTTTTTAAAATTTACAATTCAAAATTATTAGCTAATAAAAATTTCATAGAAAACTTCACATATATATATTTTTGAACAAAAAATTTGATAATATATTTAGTTTTTAGGAACAGATAATGTGAAGACAAAATGATCATGATATCTCCAACGATCAATATATGACAGGATATCATTTTTGATTAGTTTAACATTATGCGAAATTGAGATTCTATAATCAATCATACAAAAGCATATGTTTTTTTTATTCAATTTTTTTTAAAAGAAAAAAATTGAAAAATAGATGTCAATTAGAAAGCTAAATTAAACATAATGTAAAGACAAAATGACCAAGATTTTTAACGATAAAAATGACAGGATATCATGTTCGATTAGTTTCACATTATGCAATTATGCTTTCATAAAAAAAAAAAATTATCAAAAGTTTTTGGAAGAAAAAAACATTTGGTATTTTGATAGATCAATGAGAAAGCTAAATGAACATATTATGAGAAAAAAATGACCAAAATATCTCTGACGATCAAAAATGATAGGAGATCATGTTCAAATAGTTTACATTGTGTACTTATACTTTCATAATTAATCATTATAAAAAAAAATTCAATACCCTATCTTACTCTCATTATCCTTTGCATTGCATTCAGTCTCATCCGAGTGAGAGATATAGAGCATAGCCATCTTATGAATAGTCAATGATAGTTCAGGAAACAGTGGTGGAAAACCTGGCGGAGCTTCTAAGGAATCAACTCTCAGAGGTTTTATAGCCAAAGTAAGACTCTGATTCTTGGATGAAACTACTACATTCCTACTAGCCACACCTTGTGAAGCTTGTATTCCTTTCTTCAACTAGGGGCAACACAATTTTTCATGTTTAAGCCGAAGACAGTGAAAGCAACGCTTATGAATCTTTTTGTAACATCCCGATTTTTGGGTGGAAAGACTTAAGATAATTGATTTGGCTAGCTATGTCACCAAAGTTGACTTACCTTTTCCGTCACACCTCCATTTAGAACTCCAGGGCATAAGCGTGCTTATGGTGGAGTAGTGAAAGGATGAGTGACTTATCGGGAAGTGATTCGCGATACCGTGCGAATAAAGCCAAAACATGGAGAAAAGTCGGGTGGTGGTTGAAGGGTCAGTAAACAATGGTTTCGAGCTTCGGAAAACGTAACGCATCGACCGTTGAAATAGGATGGGCCCACAAATCCGAGAGAGCAAGCATGGGTGGCCCATCAGCTGTGGGCGGTTGGGGCGTTACACTTTTCATACTCGACCTCTATGGATACCGTACCACCAGATTTTAAAGCCAGCTTAACCTTCCTTGATGCTTTCGCAGGGGTTATAAACCTTGAAGATGATCTTTGATTTGATATACTCCTTAGTATGAGATATTTTCGGATCATAAACAATCTCCTCCACTTTACCTACTTCTTAAATGAGTTTTAACATAGTTTCCTTGATAAGGTGCTTTACGGGAATATGATGGGTTTTTCTTTTCTCTGAAAAAAGAAAAACAAATAAGAAAGAGATAAGAGATGATACGTAAAGAAGGAGGTTGGTGACTGCGTCATCATGGCTCGTTAATGAATGGATCTCGATGGCTTCGTGTTCCCGTTGAGGGTAAATAGGGATTAGAAGATGAAGCTTGTATCCCTTGGAGACGGTGGGATTTGGCTTCCTCTCCCTATGTTTATTGAAAATTTTATAGTATAAGTAGCGAGCTTTACTCAATGTAATAGATACCTTATTCATATTTTATAAACTTTCAATTGCAATCATGAGCTTACAACACTTACTCTAACTCTATTTTGAATTGTTGAGACCAAGATCAAAAGACCTTGTTGGAGTCAGAGAGGATCTACAGTTCAAAGATCTATTGTTTTTTCGTTACAGTTTCTTGTTACCTAAACTTCCGGTCTGTATCAATGTACGCACTGAAGAAATTGTACTATTGCTGAGGCTCATATTCTTATTTTTTTAAAATAAATAAAATTTTAATTTTGTCGGAAAAAATGTTTGGAAAGAAAAATCAACACGTTGATGAGACAACTAAAACACTAAAGAGGGCAGGATTAATGCAGATCTCTTAACAAGGGGTTCTTATTTTTTAAGAGATCGTTTCTTAATTTTAACTAAGAAAACTTAAGAACCATCTCTTAAATAAAAGACATAAGAGACGTCTCTTATCGGGAAAAATGTAAAAAAAAAAAAAAAAAATTAAAAAGAGGTCAAAAAAATTAAGAACCTCATCTTAAGAGACCCGGGTTAAAGATGGCCCAGGGTGCAACGCGGGACCCACGGTCTCAAACACCTTAAACGATGTCGTTTTCGCCCCATCCTTCCTCCGACTCCACGCGACATCGCCTAAGATACATCGTCACCGCACGCGCCAGCTTGCTTTCGACGGCTCGAATCGTTCCGGCTGCAACTCCGGTTACATCTCCCACCTTCTCTAGCCTCGTCCACGTCATCTCCTTCCTCGAGTTCCTAACACCGAACCAAAACGCCGCCGCCAAAACCACCTTCGTCGTTGCTCTCGTCTTCCACACGGCCAAAGCAAGAGACGCCAACGAAACGACACCGTTTCTCAAATCCCCGTTTAGTCCTAACTCACCACACCAATTTACAAAAATGCCATCGGCCACGGCCATGACTCTCTTTTCCCTCCCTCGCAGCCCTCTATTCACGTTAGTGGACGACGAGCAACAAGATGAAGACGTTCCAGAGCAGGAGCAGGTTGTTGTCGGAGGCCAAGAGGAGATAGGACCAGAGACTAAGTCTCCGGTAAGGGAATTGCAAGTAAGGCAGATGATGCGGCGGACATGGCGGGAAAAAAGGAAGTTAGAGGCATGGAACTTAACGTCGCATGAGTGGCAGAGGTAAGCTGAGTCTGCCTCGCAGTGGAGATGGGCTTGTGCACCACACAGCTCACAGAGTTTCACCATTCTTGTCTATGATGAGAGATATAATAAGGAAGAGATGTTTATTATGATTGATGGAGAGAAACAAGGTGGTGTAGCTTTATGGTTGATGGTTGTTCTATTATTTATTTCTTTCTTTCTCGAAATAGAAACTTTGTTACATCAACCAGATTTTTATTTTAATTTTTTGTTTAATTTTAATAATAATTGCAAATTGGGAAATGAATGAGTGGAATTGGAGGAATGTGACGTGTCGAGAGGTGTTGAGGTCAGTGAGATCTGTGGTTATTGTAAAACCAATGCACTAGCCGCCTTGTCTTTTTGTATGAGGTGGAGACTTTAGTCAACACCAACGTCTTTTCGAGTATATAATACTTGGTCATTCACAATTTCCTTTTTTCTTTTTCCTTTTTTTTTGTTGCTTCCGTTTACATTTTCTGCGTTGGTTGTCTTTTGTATTATTATATACGTTACTCTACCTAGTGGATTTTGTTTGCTTTTCATGGTCATATACACATGTGCTTTATATTGTTATTAAGTTTTTTTAATACACAGGGCCGGTCTTAAGTAAAAGCTAGTCAAGCACATATTCTGGGTCAAATGTGAGATTAATAGTTTTAAGGGCCCAATTCTTTTGAGAAGACCATCTATAGCTCGGTTGATAATTTTCGTCATTAGCAAGTGTAAGGTCGTGTGAGTTCAAATTTTGGGTAAAGCTTTTTTAATTTTTCTTCAAAAAGTAATAGCTAATGGGCCATTTTTAATGCTTTATGGTCAAAAATATTTAGGACCGGCTTTGCACATATGGTTGGACTAAATAATAAGAGATTTAAACTGAAAAGTATTCTCTAAAAATCTGGGAAATAATAAGAGATATAAATTGAATAATATTCAAAATATTACTTTTCTAAGGGTACAAACACACAAGGTCTAATGTGTAAGACAAACCTGTTTGGTTTTCTCCTTACTATTACAAGTGTCTACCTTGAAATTTCTTATATATTAATCCTACAACATTACAACATGTTTGAGTAACTACTTATCATCACTGATTTTTAAAATTTTTTAAAAGAATAAGTTGGTCAATTTAAACATATATTATACTTTTTATTGAACTAATTATCAAATTAATTAGTAGTGTATAAAACAATACTCTTCATTATTTCCTTAAATAAAAGCTACATAATTACATGATATGGTTAACAAATATATGACAATTATTGATTTTAACGAATAAAGATTTGATAACAATTTTTGTATCTTTTGTTATTTTTGTTTAATTTTATATTCTAAAAAAATCACATTAAGCATATAATAAAAAAAGAATTGTTTTTTTTTCTTATATGCTATATTTTAAATTTTTAAACGATTATAAATTACTAAGACTGTTAAAAATCCACACTGAAATTTTGTGATCAATGGTATAACATTTTGTTTTATAACAAGATACAAATAATCATAAATTATATAAATATGATGTATCATTTAATATATATTCAGATTATATATATATATTAATATCATTTAAATTAAAATATATATCATATATAAAATACATAAACATGTTAATTTCAAAATTTTCATTGAATAGAATGCCTCAATTAATAAATATCCATATTAGTAAAAATAATATTTTTGTTACATCAAATATAATAATGTTCATTAAATCATATGAGTACGAAGCCTCAACTAATAAATATTTATAGTAAAATATACTATATATATGTCAATATCATTTAATTTAAAATTATATATGATATAAAATAAATAAATTATAATTTAATTTTTATTAACAAAAATTATTGTTAATAGAAAGAGGAAATTTTTTTATTTATGTGCTTACTCTAATTTGATTATATACATAAGAATTATTCAGTTATTAATTATTCAATATATTTATTATTGTATAATACGTAAATAAACATAAAATAAATAATAATATGTATAAATAATTTGTATGCATAATTAATATTCATCCCGCGCAAACACGGACCTTAAATGTTATTTGATCAAATCATTTCAAAAATACAATTATTCATATTTAAGTGGAATGTGAATTATAACATTCATATGATATCATTGAAGGACAATGTAAATTAAATAAGTTCTTAAAAAGTATATCAATAATCATGACCTTACTTATCAACCTTATATTGATGGTCCATAATTATATGTTTGGAGACTTATGACAGATGATTGAACAATCAAAATTATTATTCAATGATTATTAATATATAAATTTCACTCGGCTAATCACCTAGTCTTTCTTAAAATGGTTCCTTGAATACATAAAACAAAGACCATAATTAAAGGTTTTTGTATAACCAAGCCACATTACTCAGTTTATAAACTTCCACACAACCCCTCATACAAATAAAAATGCTGGTTCCAAAGGATCCACACTGTGACCTCTCCAGCGAGCGTGCTTACTACTTATGTTTCATCCCACCAAAGCGCCCCTGGCGTAATGTAACTGCTGGTTTGTGTTGATGGACACTGTTGGATCGTCCACGATTCACCTGATCCTTCTTCCATGGCACGATCTTTAGTGGATGAGCTTCTGTGTTGAACACCCACTCGTCCAAGGGAATCACCGTTGTGGGCGAGAAGAGGAGATAGAGATACTTAAGTGTCTCAGCAAGGAAGAAACTCTGCATCTTGTTGTCCTTAACTCCTGTATTAACCTAGAAATGGTGAAAGAAAAAAAAACAATATTCAATCAGATTATGCTTAATAATGCAGAATCTATTTAAGAGCTAAAGGAGAACTTACATCTTTCAAACCAACATATCCAGTTTTTATGCGCGAGTTCTTCTCAAATGCTTCAAATATATTCCATCCCCAGTCTTGGTATGTCTTGTTACCGGTTAACCTCCAGAGGTAAAACAATGATTCAACAGTCTCTGGTCTCAAAATATTGGCTGACGTTCCAACACTCATATCCTGAACCATCATAATGTTTGTGGATTGTACACTAAACAAAAATGTATATGGAAAAAAAGACAAGCAAAGAACATACACTTCCAGAGTTGAATACATAATTCTCTCCAGCTAGTTTTGTTGGTGTTGATTCGTAAAAGTTATAACATGTCCATGCAAGCTGCATATAAGTGGAAAACAAAGATAAAGGCTAAATCTCCAACACCTATTGATGAAGCTATGACCAAAGACCATGCTTTACCTCTTCAGCAAGGGTGAGAAACTTCTTTGCATGATCAGGATCATTATACCCAGATGATCCTAAAGCCAACATTCCAGGAGCAAAGCAAGCCAATTCATCCATCTGAATATAGATAGCAAGAAACATGAGAACTGGAACATATCACAACAGCAACAATGAACATATTGGTATTACCTTATCAATCAAAGAACTTCCACTCTTCTCACAGATATATGTAAAGGAAGAAGGTGTTGACTTCTTAACCAAGCTTAGCAGACCATTCATTGACTTCTCCCACATATCTCTGATGCCAAGATTCCAACACATAACAATACTAAATATCATAATATCAAGAACAAAGATAAATGTGATGGCATCACCTTTCTCCTTGGTATACATATATAATCAGTAGAAAGTAGTTAAACTTACCTATAGTGTTTCACTGCTAAAGTTTTGCTCCCAAACACCCAAACTTTGAGTAAATATTCATAAAAGCTGTAAGCAAAATATCAACCAGTCACATACCAAACCAGAGCAAAACCAGAATGAATCAGTTTTAAAACAAAAACCTGTCTCCACTGCCACCAAATGTTATGGTTGAGTTTGATGGTTTAGCTGTATCAGGATTTATATAGACTGGAAGTAAACCATCAGCAGGGTAGTTCTTATTTAGTACTGAGATAACCTTTTCTACCTGAGAAACAGGTCAACCATACCAATCATTAGATAATACACATCACTGATGTTTCTGATAGGGTAAGTCAATCATGCTACAAGTTAATAGAGAAACAAACCTTTTGCTGATATTTAGGGTCCCCTGTCCTCTGAGAAAGGGCAATGAACTCGAACTGTTCAGTACCAGATTCTGCAAGATTACTGTCTCCCTAGTACAAGAAACATTGTTCAACATAATCAACTAAACTTATAAGCCATATGTAGTTGATAATATTATACATGAACCAATCAGATGGTGAGAATAAGATAGGTGAAGCATTAAGTAATGTAGAACTTACCCCTGCCCATGTAGGGTTGTGAGCGTTTCCATGCCTCAAGTTGATAATATTATATGGTATACCCGAAGGAGAGTCCCATGCAGGCAATAATCTGTCTGCAATATCCTTAGCCTTTCAAGGAAAAGTTTATCCCCTGAAAGATCATATGAGCTGAGAAGCCCTCCCACCACTCTGAAAGCCAACAAAGAGAAAAGAGATAAGCACAAAAGAAGCAGTTCAAATGGTAAACCATGTTAAATGACCTAAACAAGATGACTCCTCTTAGTACAGGTAAGAGAACAACATGGTAAACAATGTTAAAATGCAACCTTATGGTTGTCTCGAACATACTGGCGTCATAGTCCTTGTCGAAATCTAATGATGTTGCAACCCACCTGCAAATGAAAGACTATAAGCATTTATATCATGCCTTAAAAAGAAATCTTCTTAGAAAATAGTGAGGATGGAAGAGATATACTCACTCTCTAGCTTTCTGAAACTGCTTGTGTAGACCCATTATATAAAGTGTGTCTAATGCATCTATTATAGTTGCTCCAAGGCCACCAAAGCTGTCAACGCCATCTTTTGTCTGGGGCTAATCATGCAAAAACAGAAACAAAAGCTTCACATACACATATATGTAATGGTATTGCATACCATACAGTTTCATAGGAAGCTGTACCTGAAGCTCGTCTTGTCCCCAGGCATACTTTTCATATGAACTCCAAGCATGAATCATTGCTTCTTTTACTCTCTGCATACGCTTGGCATCAACCTGATCTTCCTTGATGCTCTTCAGTGTCCTCACAGTTACATCCTCCTTGACGCTTTTTACATCTCCCAGCTAGCAGAAATATATATAAATAAAATTCGAGAAAGCTTTAAAAAGATCCTAAGAGTTTCTCAAGATCAAATAAGCTCTTAAGTGTTGTGGAGTCTTCTTACCATCCGCTGCAACCGCAAGACTTGTTTATTTAGCTTAGAAACTTCAAACTGCAACCACATAAGTGCAAGAAAAAAATCACATAAGATAACATTGGATTGTGATTTTCTCACAACTTACCTTACTACTTCTCATTAAAACAGTTGAGCTATAATGCTAGAGCTGCTATTGAATAGAGAAGAACAGTACCTCGTGATCTTGGCCACGCGTTTGACGATCCCAAACAACCATGGAAACAGAGATGAAGAGGATGAAAAGCAAAGCTAGACGTGTCCCATGATCAGTAACCAGTTTACTCCTCGCCATTTGGATTCTCAACAACGAGGAACAGAGAAAAAAGAGTGGGAAACAACTTTGAGGGAGCTAAGATCTGGTACGAATCAGTTAGTTAGGAAGAAGAAACATTGGTTTGGTTCTTTTTTAATGAAAATGGAAAAAGAAAAACCAAACAAGTTTGGATGTGAAAAGTGTCGGGAAGAATATGTATATAAATTATATCAGTGTAGGATAATGGTTTATGTGCAAATTTTAAACCACAAAAGTCATAGAAGTGTGAGACGGGTTACATTGACTTAGGAAGATTGATATTATTTGTGGATGGATTTTGACCCAAAAAAAAAAAGATTATGTACCATCTTTTGTTCTTTCAAAACACCGTGTGTTTGGGATTGTTCTCAAGAATTTTCAACTGATTTGACTTTTACGACAAAGAAGATTAAAAAGGAAAAAGTAGGTTGAATAATAAAAAAAAAACATAATTCACTATTTAACCAAATAATAAAGTGTCTCCATTATTATTACAATATATACTATATTATTCTTAGCACCCGGTGCATTCTTCTTTTACCCATCACCACCACCACAATCTTTAGCTACTTTTTTTCTACTTTACCAACCACCACCATAATCTTTAATTACCATCACCGCAATCTTTAATTAGTAACCAAATATGTATTATTCGCTATATCACATGTATTTACCCTTGCCTCCTTCATATCAACATCCACCCCTTCAATCACCATCACTGCCTTTTTCGTAATTCGTTACCGTAATCATCATCACTTTTTCCACAACCACATCCATCATTTGACTACTAATAACATAGTCTCTTCCACCACTGTCACCACCTTATATATCTTTTATATCAACCATCGAAGAATTCTTGTAACCACCATCACTGCAATTTTAAAATTTTGTCTATGCTATTTTTAATTTTAAACATACATAGTATAGTACTTTTAGACCATTTGATAGTTTTTATAGTATGTACTATACCATTTAGTTTGTTTCGTTCTATTTATATTATCATTTTCAAATTCTTGTATGATAGAAGTTATATTCACATGAGAGATATATAATTTTGGTTTTTTTTGTTTAATCTTCTACTAGATACATATGATTGCTGGAAGCAGTCTTATATGTTGACCGAGTGTTCAAAATTTACTCAATTGTATACCATTCTATTTAATAACTTCATTAATATAGACTATACTATTTAATCCATTCTACTTCATTTATACTTTTTGTAAACTTCTTCTTCTTTAGCAATCATCACTTTCTCTTTATTCACATCCAACATGTTGATTATCCCCACCATGGTCACACCACAGCCACCACCACCACAACCATATATAGTAACAGTTGCTACGCCGTCTCTTCTGTATCCATGAACAATGTCTCTTCCATAACTACCACAATCGTATCACCACCATTGTAATCACCTCTACCATGGCCACCACAATCATCACCACCAAATCTGTAATCTTATTACATATTTTGAATATACAGTTATTTCCTCCATAAATATCCCAAATTATATTCATTTTCACCATCTATATTGTAACCGCCACGGTGTCCTCTACCGTCATTCATCTAAAATGAATTAAATAATGTTAACATCTTGTGTATATATTCTTTATTATACATCACCGGCAACAAAAAAAAAAGACAAAACCAGGAAAAGAAAAAGAAAATATTGTATAATCTATTTTTTCATTAATATAGTTATATTCTTAATTCTTATTGAGAATATAGTCATTTACCAAATTGACCCTTTAAAAAAAAGATGGCTTCAAAAAGAAAAATATTTTTTTTTGTTAAAGGGTTGTCAAAAGAAAAGAAAGATAATAAGCTAATCATCTAAAAGACTAAAACCCATGAACACGGTATAGGAACGCCACTGGTGGAGATTTAGTTTGGAGAATCCAAAGTTAATGGCAAAGTGTTTCTTTGTTTGTTTGTTTTTAAATTTTTTTTTCTCTAAAATATTAGACATGTAAACATGGCTGGCTCTGAGTTTAACTCACCAATCACCAGTTTTAAACCCTAAAATTTTGTTGGGAATTTTAAACCATAAAAATCTTATAGGATAATAGTTTATGAGAAAAAAAATGTTTTTCATACTTACTCTGCCAACTGAATATAGATTTATACAATTAGCTCAAAACACACATATCAAATTTTATATGTATAAGATTTTAAACCATAAAAATCTCAAAGGATAATGGTTTATGAGAAAAAAAAAACTCTTTTTCATACTTACGCTGCCATCTGAATATAGATTTATACAATTAGTTCAGAAACACATCAAATTTTTATATGTATAAAATTTTAAACCATAAAAATCTTATAGGGTAATAGTTTATGAG
Organism: Moricandia moricandioides; assembly: GCA_905132885.1. Lineage (NCBI taxonomy): Eukaryota > Viridiplantae > Streptophyta > Magnoliopsida > Brassicales > Brassicaceae > Moricandia > Moricandia moricandioides. Next base: position 117,051 of record CAJHQQ010000783.1, read on the forward strand.
AAAAAATTCTTTTTCATACTTACTCTGCCAAATGAATATAGATTTATACAATTAGTTCAGAAACACATATCAAATTTTATATGTATAAAATTTTAAACCATAAAAACCTTATAGGGTAATAGTTTATGAGAATTTTTTTTTTCATACTTACTCTGACAACTGAATATAGATTTATACAATTAGCTCAAAAAACTCAAGTCAGTTATCTAAGCTAATACAAGAGAAATATACAATGAAAATAATTTTAATTTGATGTATAATTTACATATGTCATTGAAAATTAAACTGAATGTAGAACAACCTTATTGGTATGACCCATTTTAAGTATCTAAACGTATTAAATAATATTATCTTGCTATATTATTATCAAACAATTGAATTTTAATTTTTTTAAAAAAACTAGATTTTGATCCGCGATTTCAAAGTGCGGAATAAATTTATGGTGAAAAATTTGTATAATCGTATTTTCTCTTTATTTAAAGTAGGCATATACATAAAATTTATCACCCAAAGTCCGAAACCGAACCTTAACATGAAAAATGATTTGTATATGGTCTGAAATGTAATAAATATCAGAATGGATCTTGTAGGATGGTACTAAATATATCTGAATCCGAAGTGTTATTAGATGAACTTGAACGGGTAACCTAAAAACCAAAAAAAAACAAAAAAAAAAAAACCGATCTGAATGTGCAAATTAATCATAAATATAAATATTTGAAACAAAAATATGTACTTAAAATATTCAATTCTATGATTATTTTGAAATGATATCTAAAAATAAGTATTTAAATTTTAAATAAGTACCTTAGCTATCTAATTTTGTATAAATAAGTATTTATTTCTTATGTTTTGCTTTTAAATTTTGGCTTTAACTTTGAATATATCCAAACCTAATCAATATAACATCAATCCCAACGATATATGGTTAATTTTTGGTTTTAAGATGTTATAAAAATTATAACCAAAAACATGTGCTATATCCAAAGCACATGAATACTTACAAATCTACACAAATGAGACCTAGGATGTGATATAAATTAAAATTGAAATTTAAAATAACCAACCTGTATCCCTACGGATACCTGAACGCTCAAGCTAACTTTAAAGTGTATTTTATGTTTTATTCAATTAGTTTTATATTTGGTGAATATTTTACATATTTTAATACAATAAAATAAATCATTTTTAACATCGATTGTTAACATAGGAATTGGGGCTGCGATGACTCCTAGAGATTTAAGAAAAACCGGTTTCACGTGACATAGTAAAACAACCAAAGAAATATTGATTTGTTTTGTATTCTTTTCTTATGTTTTGCTCATACTTTACTTGTATTTTCCTTATGTTTTTCTTATCATTTCTGTAAAAGAACCAATTTGTTAACTTACAAAAAGAAGCAATTATTCATAACGAGAACTTTTTATTAAAAAAATTTCAACTAAATTCTCTTAAAATAAAAAGAGTTTGAATACAATTTTATTTGAATTTCCCACTAAAAATTATTTTGATGTATTTATTTGGTCTTAAAGATCTTTATGGATATCAAACTGCAAAATAATTCAGCTCCTAGCAAATAATTGATCAAACTAACCACCATAGGCTTATTACTACATTTTAAGATTTACTATTTTATTTTATTTATAGTTTTTCATATATATATATGCTTTCCAATAAAAAATCTAGAATTGGACTTTTGATACATGGGCCGAACCCATTGATTTCTTCAGGAAATCAATACTAAACCAATTGTGGTATTTTGCTTCGATATAAAAATTATGATATAAATTCTGTTTGACTTGAACTTTGGGGATATGTTATGTTATGATTCTCAATAGGGGTGGGACATGATTCGCCGGATCTGTGACTTTAGTATCCGGATCCGGATCCGTGTTTTTCGGGTATCCGGACTTCGGATATCCGTCTAGATATTGTGATACCCGCGGATACTCGGATTCGGATCCGGATCCGTAAAAATAATTAAAAAAAATAAAAAATATTTTAAAAATATAAAAAAACTAAAAATAAAACATAAATTAAATATTTATAAAAAATTTATGAATATATATATGACATATAATATTAGTAAAATTTAAATATAATATTAAAAAAATATTTTATGTATAAATACTAATATATCAAATATAATTATTAATAAAATTAAAAATTTAATATATTTTAAAAACACGGATCCGGATCCGGATATCCAAACCTAAAATTTAAGATATCCGGATTTGGATCCGGTTTGGACGGATCCAAAATTTTACTATCCAGATTCGGATCCGGACACTCCGGATATCCTATTTTTGGAGCGGATCCGGGACGGATCTCGGATCGAATCTGGATCCCGGATAATACGTCCCAGGCCTAATTCTCAAAGGGTTTGGAGGGGTGGGTATTGTAGAAGATGATGAATCTACTATTTACAAATTTGATGACTATTAGGTGCAATTTCCCATCTTTAAACTTCATTGATACAACATAAAATATATTTTAATTAAAATTACGGTTAGACACGAATCAACTACTTACAAATTTTTATATACTTAATACTCGAATTGACCTTCAGATAACCTGATCTAGTACTCATATATACTTGTTTCCAAAAAGTAATCATTATATAAGGTATTCAAACAACAAATACTTGTAAATTATTTGATATTGTTTGTTACTTGCCAAAATCTAGTACTCATTTCTAAAATATTTTGAGAGAAATTTCTAAGAATAGTATAAGTTAAGTATCACTTTCAAAAATGCACACTATCAAAAATACATTAATATTTAAGTTTACATTTTATTGATTATTGTTTAGGATTTAGTGTTAAAAGGGTGAGTTTAAGTTTCTAAATTTTATAAATATTTAGAAAAATTAACTAAGTCTATTTTCATCAAAAAGTTATGGTATTTTTAAAAGTAGTCATTCATTAAAGGTAAATTTAAAAAGTGGTATCAAACTTATGGTATAAATAAAATTTCCGCAACATTTGATTACTTGCAAGTAATTGAAATCAAAATCCAATCTCAACAAAGACAAGAAATGTGAGCTTTTCAATCTTTGTATCAATAAGTTTTTATTTAATCTAACCCATTATTTTTATCTAATTTCTATTAAAATACAAACATGAAATATATATATTTTTACAGATAAAAAATATTTATAAATAGGTAACAAGTAATTATTTAAATTAGTAAAGATACACAGGTAACAAAACATGATACTTAGTACTCGTACTAGCAAGTAATAAGATTTGTCGAGAAGTTAGTGGACTCTACTTTGCCCCAAGTATAGTAGAATATCTATAAACTAATATTCAATAAATTAATAAATATGATAAATTTAGATAAAAATATTGGTTTTGTGTTTGACCGTTTCAAATCAAATATGACACAATCGATAAAAATAATATGTTAAGAATTTTTAAAAAATACTATGTAAATATATGATTTTAGTCAATGATAAATTAATAATTTTTATATATAATCAATTTATAAAAGTACAAATAAAATTTTTTATTGTTAGTTTCATATTTACAATGGATTCTACTTCTATTTTTTTTTCTTAACACTTCAAATATTTTGATAATATTTAATAAAGTTATATCCAAAAATCATCCAAATTTTATGATATATATATATATATATTATATCTCACACGCACTAAATAATATAATAAAAAATATGAAATTCAAATTTATAAAATATAATTATTATATAAACTCTAAAATTAGCTATTTTATTTTATTCAAACAAAAATATATTTTAAAATATAAAAATCTAAAAATGGAAACTTATTGTAAATTAGTAATTTGATAAATTAATAAAGTATCATAGTTTCAACATTATTAATTTATAGAGTTTCTAATAAGTAATAAAATAAGTAATCATGCCAATCCTGATTAAAAGAGTAATTATAATTAAGTAGTGATATAATATATAAAAAGTCCAAACACTGATTGGTGATGTCGTGCAACCCAAGTGACTTTAGGTCGTACACACGTTCACCACCATGTTTAATAAGAACTTTCTCTGCAACTTCACTATATTTTCTCGAATATTCAATAGAATGTTTCGTTTTCAAAGAATTGAGCTAAATATAATGTATTAAAAATGTAGTTAGATCTGAGAATAAGGAATAATAAGGAACTAATATTCAAATATATATATATATATATATATATATATATATATATATTTTGCTTATTCAAATATATTTAGTCAAAAAAAAAATCAAATATTGAAATTATTTCAAATTTTTTTTTTTAAATGAAATTATTTACATATACATGCCATGTTATTTATATTAGTGGTGAGAGATGATGACCATGTTCTTTCCCGAGAAAACCTCTTTCACAGGAAAACAAACTTCCCGTAACTTTTGCCAAAAAACCAAACCAAATATAGTAAAGTCCTCATTGAATTGAGTTCTCTGTTTCACGGTAATAGAGAGAGAAAGTGGTTTCAGTTTTTTTTTTTTTTCTCCTTCTTCTTCTTACGAGTTTGGCTTCTCTCTCAGCCTAAACAACGACCTTGATCAGAAAGGTCGTTTGTATTTGAAAGAGGAGGAGGAGGAAGAAGAAGAGGAGGTAGAGAAAAGCTGGGTGAAGCCAAGGAAGGAAGGATGAGCACTACGTCCAGCAATGGATTGCTCCTCACGTCAATGTCTGGACGACATGATGACATGGAAGCTGGATCTGCCAAAACTGATCATTCTGATCATGAGGAGCTTGAACATGATCCTGATGATCCTTTCGACCTTGATAACACCAAGAACGCCTCTGCCGCATCTCTACGTCGCTGGAGGGTATGTTTCTTTTTTGTTTGTTTTTTTTTTTGACTTATGGGTTGATTTGAGAGATTTGGTTTGTGAAAACTGCAGCAAGCTGCTCTTGTGTTGAATGCATCCCGGCGGTTTCGATACACGTTGGATCTGAATAAAGAAGAACACTATGAGAATAGAAGGAGGATGATCAGGGCACATGCTCAAGTCATAAGGGTTTGAAAGCAATTTTCATCTCATCACCATTTCTTCTTCTGTTGTTTGTTTCTTGATCTTACACATCAGTAATTATTCTTTGTGAATCAGGCAGCATTGCTTTTTAAGTTGGCTGGAGAAGAACAAGTTGGTGGTATGTGACTAGTTTTTTTTTTTTTTCCAAATTATTCAGATCAAATTCTGTTTTTTTTTTTCTATATGATTAATCTTTGTTTTCTTATGTGATTTCAGGGTTTGGATCATCATCATCAACTCCAGCAACTTCAACTGGTAACTTTGACATTGACCTTGAGAAGCTTGTGTCAATGACCAGGAACCAAAATATATCCAACCTGCAGCAACTTGGAGGGGTGAGATATTGTGTGTTATAAACTTATAAATGGGAAAGTTTTCATGAAACTGACAATGATTACTACCTTTCAGGTAAAAGGTGTTGCAGAGAAGTTGAAGTCAAATCTGGAGCAAGGAATTGAGGAGGATGAGAAAGAAGTGACAGATAGGAAGAATGCATTTGGATCTAACACTTATCCAAAGAAGAAGGGGAAGAGCTTTTATGTAAGCCAACATAAGTTTTTTTTTCTTTTTCTTTTCAAGAGTGTTTATAATGAGCTTGTGGATAACTCATACATTTTGAACATTATGTTGTCCAAAAGATGTTCCTCTGGGAAGCTTGGCAGGATCTAACTCTTATCATCTTGATCATTGCGGCTGTAACATCACTGGCACTGGGAATAAAGACAGAGGTGTGTTTTCATTTCATATAAGTTTCTTCTTAATATTACAAACTAGGAACTCACTGATTTTCTGTCTACTCTACTACTTCTTCAGGGTTTGAAAGAAGGTTGGCTTGATGGTGGAAGCATTGCTTTTGCGGTTTTGCTTGTCATTATTGTTACAGGTATGAACATGATTTTTAGTCTATTTGCTTGTATTTTGTATTTGTATTTTATGTCAAATTCTTATAAACATTCCTAATACTTCTCTTAGTCCATTTAAGATGACTCTTTCTTTTGTTTCTTTCAGCTGTTAGTGACTATCGCCAATCTCTTCAGTTTCAAAACCTCAATGATGAAAAAAGAAACATACAACTAGAGGTGCTTGCTTTGACAGTTTTGATTGTTTCCAAATTGTATGTTTTTAGCTTCTGATTAAATAAACAAAATACTCTTGCAGGTCATGAGAGGAGGGAGAACAGTGAAGATTTCAATCTATGACGTTGTTGTGGGAGATGTTATACCTCTTAGAATAGGTGACCAGGTCCCTGCGGACGGAGTGCTAATCAGTGGCCATTCTCTTGCCATTGATGAATCTAGCATGACCGGTGAAAGCAAGATTGTCAGTTCATTATGACTTTTCTTGTTCAGTTATGTACCCATCCTCTCTTTCTACTTGCTAACATAGACCTTTTGTTGCAGGTTAACAAGGATCAAAAGTCTCCTTTCCTAATGTCTGGTTGTAAAGTAGCTGATGGAGTCGGTAGTATGCTGGTAAATCTTTGAGGCCTTTGTGCTTCTTCTGACTTCTTGTTATATACATTTCCCGGTACTTATTGTTTTTGATTTTTTCAACAGGTTACTGGTGTTGGAATCAACACTGAATGGGGATTGTTAATGGCAAGTATCTCAGAGGACACTGGTGAAGAAACTCCCTTGCAGGTATGTCATCTTGATCACTTTGTTATTGGTTTTATGGTCTACACAATGTCTTGAAGAACTCCCTAACCATTCCTTTTTCAGGTGCGGTTAAATGGTCTTGCAACCTTCATCGGTATAGTTGGGCTCACAGTGGCTCTTGTTGTCCTGGTAGCTCTTCTTGTGAGGTAGGTCAATAAAATTTTTGCCTTACAGCTTTCATCCCATGTTGAGGGCTATAATCTTGACTTATTTTACAGATATTTTACTGGAACTACACAAGATTCTAATGGAGCGACTCAGTTTATCAAAGGAACCACTAGTATCAGTGACATTGTAGATGACTGTGTAAAGATATTTACAATCGCAGTAAGTATGCATTCCACATCCGTGATTATGTTATTTGATAGACCTATGAGTTAACTTTGGCGTTTATTTTAGGTTACTATTGTGGTTGTAGCAGTGCCTGAGGGACTTCCCCTAGCAGTTACTCTCACGTATGTCTTACTTAATATAATCTAACTCAGAATATAATTAACTAGAACATAGTTGTTGATCTACTTTTTCTTGACTCCATGTTTGCAGTTTGGCTTACTCAATGAGAAAGATGATGGCAGACAAAGCTTTGGTAAGAACTAAAACATGTCTTGTCTCTTTAGTTATTTGTTCTTGATTCTTCTCTGACCACATTTCATTTGTTAACAGGTGAGGAGACTTTCAGCTTGTGAAACCATGGGCTCAGCAACAACAATCTGCAGTGATAAAACTGGAACTTTAACTTTGAATCAGGTCACTATCATTAACATGAAAATCATCATATACTTCTAGTTTTCTAATTGTACTCCTTTTCAAAAATTACAGATGACTGTGGTTGAGACATATGCTGGAGGATCAAAGATGGATGTAGCAGACAACCCCTCTGGGCTCCACCCTAAACTTGTTGCCTTGATAAGTGAGGGTGTGGCACAGAACACCACAGGAAACGTTTTTCATCCCAAGGTGGGTTCTCTACTCTTATATTGTTAAACCATCTTAGTTATTTTTGGAATAAAATTAGCCAAAATACTTAACAGTGCTCATGTTGTTTTACTGAAGGATGGTGGAGAGGTTGAGATTACTGGATCTCCTACAGAGAAGGCTATTCTGTCTTGGGCGTATAAGGTATCAAATGTTTTGTTTATTCTGGTCCATCCTTGACATATTTTGCAATATATTTAAAGAAGTTTTGTTTGCAGTTGGGGATGAAGTTTGATACCATCAGGTCGGAGTCTGCTATCATCCATGCTTTCCCTTTCAACTCGGAGAAAAAGCGTGGAGGTGTTGCTGTTCTTCGAGTAATTTCTTCATCTTATTCTCCATTTTTATGATTAGGGAATTAGTAAAATGTTGTTTAGTAACTAAACATACATGAACATCTTCTCATTGCTAGTCAATGTGGAAAGTCTCTAAAAATATTATATGAAGCTGATCAAAAGAGTATGTTAATTCACTGCAGGGTGATTCTGAAGTTTTCATTCATTGGAAGGGAGCAGCTGAGATAGTTTTGGCTTGCTGTACACAATACATGGACTCAAATGGCACTCTGCAGCCCATTGATACTCAGAAGGTAAGGTGATACAAAATTTTGTAAATAACAATCTCTCCAATGCTAGAGAAAAAATTAGAAGTTGTGTCAAACAAGAAAAGATGTGACAAAATTTCACTTGAAGGACACACTCTGCTAGCCTAAGAGGACTAAACATTTGCCAATACTTTTCATCTTATTTCAAATTGTAAAAACGTTTGTGTTTGGAAATGATTTTACAGGAGTTTTTCAGGCTTGCTATTGATGCCATGGCGAAAAACAGCTTGCGGTGTGTTGCTATTGCATGCAGAACACAAGAGCTGAACAAAGTTCCCAAGGAACAGGAGGACTTGGATAAATGGGATTTACCTGAAGATGAATTGACTTTGCTAGCTATCGTTGGTATAAAGGTAGGCATGCTAAAAAGCTTTTTATGGGTTCACTATGTAACCATTTTCCTTATACTTGTTCCTTTGGCAACTATTTTACTCTGTATAGGATCCTTGTCGTCCTGGGGTCAGAGAAGCAGTGAGAATTTGCACCAGTGCTGGTGTTAAGGTAGGCTCCTTGCCTCTATAAATGACAATTACATGTTGATGTAATATGGTATATCTGGTCAACCCATTAGCAATGTTTACATGAGATATTTGTGTTATCTAGGTAAGAATGGTGACTGGCGACAATCTTCAGACAGCAAAAGCAATTGCTCTGGAGTGTGGTATACTTTCTTCAGATACAGAAGCTGTTGAGCCTACTATCATTGAAGGAAAAGTGTTCCGTGAGCTATCTGAAAAAGAGAGAGAACAAGTAGCCAAGAGAATAACGGTATGAACAGTGAATGATCATGTGACCATACTGATGCCTAATTCAGATATTAACTTGGTTTAAAATTCAGGTGATGGGTAGGTCTTCTCCTAATGACAAGCTTCTACTTGTTCAAGCACTACGGAGAAATGGGGATGTTGTTGCTGTCACTGGTGATGGTACTAATGATGCTCCTGCTCTCCATGAGGTTAGAACTCATCTCTCAACAAGCTATGTTATGTTTTGTGTTTCATCTCCAAACCTGACTTTTCTTGTCATTGTTTTGTACTATAGGCAGACATAGGTCTCTCTATGGGTATATCAGGAACCGAAGTTGCGAAAGAGAGTTCAGACATTATCATTTTGGATGACAACTTTGCTTCAGTAGTAAAGGTTAGTCTAGAGAAAATAGAAAACTATGATCTTATAGCTTATATCCTTCATGTAAACCTCCACAGCTATTCTTTATGCCTTTTCTAATAATGCAATATTTGTTTACTCTTCCAGGTTGTGCGTTGGGGCCGTTCTGTGTATGCAAATATTCAAAAATTCATACAGTTCCAGCTTACTGTGAATGTTGCAGCTCTTGTAATCAATGTTGTAGCAGCAATGTCTTCTGGTGATGTTCCTCTAAAGGCTGTACAGGTTTGTTAACTCTTCATTGTCTTTCGAACATGAATGCATTCCAGATGGTTGAGTTTGTATGGATCTTTGATACAGCTTCTTTGGGTCAACCTTATTATGGATACTCTTGGAGCACTTGCACTCGCTACAGAGCCACCAACGGATCATCTTATGCACAGAACCCCTGTTGGAAGAAGGTATAACATCATGAACATGTTTTGTTCAATATTATAGTGAAACAAAACTAGATATATTGTGGGTTTTTTTTGTTGTATGGTTCGTGATGGTTTTGTTTCTGAATCTGCAGGGAACCTCTAATAACAAACATCATGTGGAGGAACTTGCTTGTCCAGGTGACTTTTCAGCAAAAACTATCTTGATGTTGATTTATTACTAAAACATTTTCTATAGTTGCATACCTCTGAAACTGTAATTTGGTGGTGTTGCAGTCATTATACCAAGTGGCTGTCCTCCTAGTTCTCAACTTTGCAGGCTTAAGCGTGCTTGGTCTGAAACAAGACAGCAACCATGCACATGCTGTGGAAGTGAAGAACACTATGATATTCAATGCTTTCGTTATGTGTCAAGTAGGCAAAGCATCTCCTCCTCTTTCATCTCCTTGCTCTTATATCACAAGGATTGGTTTTAAACATGCAAGTCTTGCAGATATTCAACGAGTTCAACGCAAGGAAACCTGATGAAATGAATGTTTTCAGTGGTGTATCTAAGAACCCTCTCTTTGTCGCAATTGTTGGAATCACTTTTGTACTTCAGGTAAAGACAATAACACATATCATCTTTGTCTCTTAAGACACTTTGATAGCATTAGGTAGTAACCTCTTGTGGTTGCAAAATGCAGATACTCATCGTTACTTTCCTTGGGGACTTTGCCCATACCGTTCCACTGAGTTGGCAACTATGGCTTGCTTCTATTGCTATTGGACTGGTCAGGTAGGTTCATCATTTTCTTCAAACTTGAAATTCTCAGTGCTCATGAAACATGTTTTTATCAGAACTATAGAATCATCAATTTTATTTTCCCTCTGCAGCTGGCCACTTGCAGTTGTTGGTAAACTGATTCCTGTACCCAAGACTCCAATGAGCATCTACTTGAAGAAACCGTTCCGTAAATACAAAGCTTCAAGAAATGCATAAACACATTACTAGAGATTTGCATCTTCCTCATACTGCAACTACAGAAACAATAACAGACCTGTGATAATGTCTTATACCTCTAACCTTCCTTTATTTTAAATGGTAATAGTATTGTATACTGCACGATCCAATTCTTTTATCCCTTTCCATATTTCTTCTTCTTGTATGATGTTAAAAGTTCTGTGAATTGAATTCAATTTGGGGTTGTACTAGTGGGATTTTGGCTCAGTCATTGGCTTTTCCAAAAAAAGTGGTTGTGTTTACATGGAGGATTCAGTAAAATGATTTTAACTCATTGGAATGCTAACTCTAGTCCTCTATTTTGTGCCAAACTATGAGCTTCATTTATCAGTGAGAAAACATCTATTTGTTGATAAACTTCTGACGCATCTTTACAGTTATGCAGAATTGGGCGACATGCATTAGAATCGATTCGAACATAGACTTTTCAGCTCCAAGGTTGGCTAATCTCCAAAATGCTTCACAAGTGTACTTAAACCTACAAAGACTATATTTATCAAGGCATATGCTGGACCAACAAAACAAAGTCTTGCTTGATGACCAAACAACAATTTGTCTTGACATGTGACTTAAACATCGAATATCATAGTTTATCTGAGGCTCTAATTAGTTGGGCTGATTTAGAAAGCCCAATGGGCTTAAAGTGAGTTAGAAGTTGACTTAGTCTGAGAATCACACACATTACTACCAATCTCCAGCGAATCTCAGAGATAGCTTCCGATCTTCTTCTTCTTTCTCAATCTCATCATCTCGAACAATCAAAAACCGGAGATGGCATCGACTGCGGCGGTTCCGTTCTGGAGAGCGGCGGGGATGACGTACATAACGTACTCAAACATCTGCGCGAATCTCGTCAGGAACTGTCTGAAAGAACCCTTCAAGGCTGAATCCATGAGCCGCGAGAAGGTTCACTTCTCCCTCTCCAAATGGGCTGATGGAAAGGCCCAGAAACCAGGTACACTTCTTCACTCCTTGATCGAGATCTAGATGCTAAAGATTCGTACTTTAATAAGAACCCATCAGAACTAAGGTTCCATTTCAGTTGAGGAAGTGATTGTCATTCTAAGGTTTCGTTCAGACAGTTGACTTTGATGTGTTTATTGCAACTTTGTGTGTTTTTTTTTTTGTTGACAGTTTTACGCTCAGACGCGCCTCAAGTTTGAAGCTTTTGATCAGGACATGGTTTCTAAGTTTCTCTGGATGGATAAAGGGGATGCTGTAACGTCTCTCTCTCTCTTGATATTTTGTTTACTTTTGTTGTCACTGTCACTGCAATGAGATATTGATGATACTCAGTTAAATCAATAATGAAAGACATGGAGCTTCTTCTGTTTCTTTGCTTAAAGCTTATTTGTGGATAGTTTTATCTGTTGTCCATTGAGTATTAACTATTAACTATGGCCTTTAACTACAGCAAATGAACCATGTGTTTCAAAATTTTGAGAAATGAAAGCTAGAAAGCTGCTTAAAGGCTTGACTAAGTGATTGCTTTCTCAAAATCTGATAAGGCCATTCCAATTGATTGAACAAAAAGATGCTAGCTCTGCTACCACTGGCTGTCAGTTCCAATTGATTGAACAAAAAGATGATGTGCTTGTTCATTAGCTTAAGAACAGAAGAATGATCAAGATGGGAAATGTTCAAGAATGATAGATCATGAGAGCCACAGAAACGTGATGTTATAAGGCCTCTGGATGTCATCATGTTATGTTAATTCCTAGCTAACATAGCAAATGGAGTTTCACTGGGATGAATTGGTCAAAATGCTGAAAATGAATCCCCACAAAGTAATGCGTTAAAGCTGACTGGCTGCAAGATGCTTCCTATTCATGCAGTTGTTGGAAGATAAAGAAGAGAGTTAACCCTTCTTCAAGGAACTACTGATATGTCAGGGCTCCTTGAGCTCCATTTGCTCCCGGAGAAGGAAGCCGCAGCCTTTCTTCTTTCACCATATGGACTTTTGGAATATGTATCAATGGGTCAAGCAATCTGAAACGGAAACAGATAATTTATTCTGGAGAAGAAGAAGAAAACAAGGACAGTGTGAGTGATCTGTTAAATATATATTGGATCCCCCATGCCAACTGAACCGGACTTATGACAGCACCTTGCAAAAAATTCTGGTGAACTTTGTGGCACTAGTCACCTCCTTCAAAAAGTCAAAATACAATCTCTTAACAATATGGTAGGAAAAAAAGAACTTCTAGTGCGTATACACACAGGGAGCTACAAAATGAAGAATTAACCTCAAACTCAATAAAGCAAACTGTATGTCTCTATTGTCTCAGAATCTTCATTTACTTGAAACCAGGTTGCCTGCAACATAAAAGTAAGCTGAGCAGAGGATTCCTGGCAACATAGTAATGCCCAAAAGTTAAAGCAGTTGATTCAAGCAATGCCATCAAACCAAACCTATACTTAAGCGCTCAACAGACTCCTCCTCAGTTCTTTTTTTATGTGCTCTCCGAGATTGCCAAAAAAAAGGATATTGCATGGATGATTATCGTTAATATTCTTCAGTCAAAAAGACTATGAAAAAAAAAACAGTATGAGGTATAAGATCACCAAGCCTAGGCTAGAAGATCTCAAAGTGGGTTCAAAATTCATCAAAATATCAAAGCTATAGGCATAGCAAATTCATAGCATTACACAATGTATTTAAATTACTGTTTAGAAACACAAACACCAGAGAGTAGCATATAAGATAGCTTTAATGAAATTCTAGTTTGTAGATGTTAGGCAAGTACCACATAGATTTAAGGTAGGTAATAGGAAAACTATATAAATAAATTGGATGGAAAAAATGCAAATTCACCTGGACAGGCAGATACGAACTAGGAGGCCCTATAGATGTGGCATTGGTACATGTGGGTTATTGCATTTTAAACCCATTACCACAAGATTTTTAAGGTTTTACTAGATTTTGACCCACACATTTGTGCATGTAATTTTTTATTTTATTAATTGTAAATTTTTGAAAAATATGTTAATGTACCAATTTAATAATTTTTCATATTTCATTTACATATTAATTCTAATTTAATATAATATATAGATTATACTTATAAAATCTCTAAAAATAGCATAGAATTTGCTTCTAGAATAAAATCTTATTTAATTTTTATTTATAATAATATTATATTACTAATTAATAAATTAATGAATAAATTCATTTAAAAAATATTTAAAAATCTTAGTAAGATCCTGTTAGATTTTTTTTACAAATAATTTTATTATAACTGATTATTATTAATATCCTAATAATTATTAAAATTATTTGAAATATTTTATTTTTTAATAAATTAATGTAATAATCAAATAGATCTAATTGCTGAAATGGACCAGTATGACTTTTTATGGTAGATAAAAATTGTACTTCTCTTTTAATAGTATTGATTTAGGCTTTTATAATTTTTTCTGTTTTTATTTTCTATTTTCTTCTTTTAAATAAAAAAAGTCCAAAAAGATTTATATAAAAAAGCATTTTTCAAAAGAAATGATACACCTACGGTTCCTGGCTATGTAACCAGTAGTTGCAACAATCTGTTGTTAAAGAAAAAAACCAGTAGTTAGCACGTTTTTTTCTACCTAAGAAAAGTCCATTTGCTTTTGTTCTCAACAACTATATAAGTTCATCAAGTTTCAATCTTCCTCTTCATCTCATCACTACACTCTTCCTCCTACAAGTCCAGATTTTTCAGTTGCTGCTCTTTCAAGAAGTTTCTTCATCCCTACAAGAGGTAACTTTATCACTTTTCACATCATAACCATGCTCGAGAATGACTCAAAACCTTTTCATCATAAGCTATGTTCTTATATGGTCCATTTTTATTTTGCTCCAACCTTTCATGGTCTCTATGTTGCAACAAGTTTTTGTTTTATGCGTTGTAGCTGAAACAAATCCCATTAGTATAACAGACCGACCAACAAAATCATGTCATAACCTGTTAGTTACTAACGTACAACAAAACTAAACATATACTTTCACAGTTTGATATTAACTTTTCTTTTCTTATTACACACATTGAACAGATTAGAAGCCATGAGAAGAATCAAACGTCCTGGCCCCATATCACTCCCTAAACGCAACGTGTCTCTCGCTGTCCCTCTGCCACTCCCTCCTCCTTCCTCTGCTCCGGCGGCCTCCACCAACATCTCCGCAGCTAGAAGCTTATCCGAGCTAGAGCGCGTGAACCAAATCGGAAGCGGCGCTGGAGGAACGGTTTACAAAGTGATCCACCGTCCATCTTCACGTCTCTTCGCTCTCAAGGTGATCAGAGGAACCCACGAAGACAAAGTGAGGCGCCAGATCTGTAATGAGATCGGGATCTTGCGAAGTGTCGACCACCCCAACGTTGTGAAATGTCACGACATGTTTGATAACGAGGACCAGGTCCATATCTTGCTTGAGTTCATGGACAGAGGGTCTCTCCAAGGTGCACACGTGTCTCAAGAACATGAACTTGCTGGTCTCTCGCAGCAGATTCTCAGCGGCTTGGCTTATCTTCACAGCCATCACATCGTCCACCGCGACATCAAACCCTCGAATCTTTTGATAAACTCGACCAAGAACGTCAAGATTGCTGATTTTGGAACGAGTCGGATCTTGGCACAGGCCATGGCTCCTTGCAAATCATCTGTCGGAACCGTTGCTTACCTGAGCCCTGAGAGGATAGATACCGACAAGAATAACGGACTTTACGACGGTTTCGCCGGAGATATATGGAGTCTTGGTGTTAGCATCTTGGAGTTTTACTTGGGGAGGTTCCCTTTCCCTGTGACTAGCGAAGATGACTGGGCGGTTCTAGTAACCGCCATTTGTATGTCTCCGCCGCCGAAACCTCCGGCAACGGCGTCTAAGGAGTTTCAACACTTCATCTCTTGTTGCTTACAGAGTGATCCTACTAAGAGATGGTCTGCGCAACAGCTTTTGCAGCATCCTTTCATACTCAAATCAACCGGTGGTCCTCTACCTTCGTCTTCTTCTCCGGCGCCCTAGTTGTTTGTTTTTCATATTTTCTCATATTTAAAACAATATATATATATATATTCTCATATTATCTAAGTAGAAGGAGGTGGCTGTGATTAGGGTATATGATTGGTCTGGAAAGAAACTCAGTTTGAGTCTTGTGAAGATGAACTCGTCTTGTTTTTATCTTTGGTAATAAACTATGATAGAATGCTTTTATGGTTATGTTATGAGAACTATTTAAAGCAATCTTTTTACAACATTTTAAAATGTTTTTGTTTGGGCATTAAAATTGTTGGGACCGGGGCCTGAGTTGACCTAGTAATGAACAAAAGTCAAGATCTCAAATGAAAATCAATGGATTGAAAAAATAATACTCCCTCCGTTTTGTATTAAATGTCAATTTTTTTTTGTTAAGTGTCGTTTTCCATATTCGATGCAAAATTTATTATTTTTTATTGTAATTTATTTCTATTGGTTGAAAATTGTTAGACATATAAGTATTGTGTTAGCAATTTGCTAGATTCTTTAAAATTTTAGACCCATTATCCCGAAATCTTTAAAGTTTTATTTGACTTTGTAATTTTCTTTTCTATTTTTATTTCTATTTTCTGCATTTAAAAAGAAGTCCAATAAAATTATATAAAAAAAACCTTTAAATAAACAAAAGAAACACCTATGGTTCAACACGTTCTTTTCAACCTAAGAAAAATCCATTTGCTTTTGTTCTAACAAACTATATAGGTTCATCAAGTTTCATATCTTCTTCTGCATCTCATCACTACACTCTTCCTCCAAGAGTCCAGATTTTTAAGTTACTGCCCTTTCAAGAAGTTCCTTCTTGTTGCTTCGACCCTACAAGTAACAAGAGATAACTTGAGACCATGGCCGTGCAGACAGTGTTAGGAGAAAGGAAATTAGCCTCAGGCTTCCCCCACATGATTATAAAATTTAGGGCCCTAACTTTTCCAAAAAAACAAAAACGAATTATTAGTCATATAGTTCAAAAGATTTTTATTTATGTTTTCTACTTTTGCACAAAACCAAACAAACATAAACAATAAAGAAAGGTTTTGTCAATAAAATAAAAAGAAGATTCAATTTTTTCTTTAATTTTATTTCAAGTTGTTAAAATTCCGATTAATTTTTGTTTTCTCAAATTTGTTTTTACAAAAATCTTTTTTTTTTGTATTTTCATTTTCTAAATTTTCCTTACATGTGCCAGATTATGATTATGCTTGTAGCGAATACACCGACTCAAATGGTTATTTAGTCTTCTTATTATATAAAAATATTGGTTAACTTTTTAAAAAGAACTTAACAAGTACTTTAGTAAATTGATCTGAATATGACTTATAATCAAAAAAAAACAATAGAATCTTTGTTGTTGTCTTTAATATCTTATATAATTTGAAATTATATTCTGATTATTTAAAATATATAAATTAGAGTTTAAAACCTTGTTTTAGGTTCCTAGAAAGGCTGGCACAGTACTACTTGAGCCGAGAATGACTCAAATCTTTTCTTATATGGGCCATTTAAGAAAACCCATTAATATAACAGACCGACCAACAAAAAACATGTTAACGTGTTAGAACCATAGACAGAACCAAACTGATAGTACTTCCAAGTTCCAAAGCTTGCATTTTCTCACACGCGCGTTCCCTGAGCGCGTGGAAACCTTTTCTCGAATAAATATCTGTCGTTTCAACTTTTTTCTTTCTGATGAACCATTTATATATCGATTCCAGGAACTAGTCAAACCCTTGTCGGTGATTATACACGAAGACGAAGATAGAGATACGGTCAAGAACAGAGAGCCATGAGACCGATTCAATCTCCTCCTGTAGTATCTTCACCGATGAAGAACCATCAGCGCAAACGTCCTGACCTTAGCTTACCACTCCCTCACCGCGACGTGGCTCTCGCTGTCCCTCTTCCTCTCCCTCCTCCACCTTCCTCCGCTTCCGTGATCTCCACCAACATCTCCGCAGCCAAGAGCTTATCCGAGCTAGAGCGCGTGAACCGAATCGGAAGCGGCGCCGGAGGAACTGTCTACAAAGTGATCCACCGTCCAACTTCACGCCCCTTCGCTCTCAAGGTGATCTACGGCAACCACGACGACAACGTGAGACGACAGATATGTAGAGAGATCGAGATCCTGCGAAGTGTTGACCACCCAAACGTTGTGAAATGTCACGACCTGTTTGATCACAACGAAGAGGTCCATGTCTTGCTTGAGTTGATGGACAGAGGGTCTCTAGAAGGTGCCCACGTGCGGAAAGAACATGAACTTGCTGATCTCTCGCGGCAGATTCTCAGCGGGTTGGCTTATCTCCACCGCCGTCACATCGTCCACCGCGACATCAAACCGTCGAATATTCTTATAAACTCAGCCAAGAATGTCAAGATTGCTGATTTTGGAGTGAGTAGGATCTTGGCGCAGACCATGGATCCTTGTAACTCATCTGTCGGAACCATCGCTTACATGAGTCCTGAGAGGATCAACACCGATCTGAATCACGGTCGTTATGACGGCTACGCAGGAGATGTCTGGAGTCTTGGTGTTAGCATCTTGGAGTTTTACTTGGGGAGGTTCCCTTTCGCTGTGAGTAGACAAAGTGACTGGGCGAGTTTAATGTGTGCTATAT
This sequence comes from Moricandia moricandioides, assembly GCA_905132885.1. Lineage (NCBI taxonomy): Eukaryota > Viridiplantae > Streptophyta > Magnoliopsida > Brassicales > Brassicaceae > Moricandia > Moricandia moricandioides. The sequence goes on from CAJHQQ010000783.1 coordinate 135,463, forward strand.
GTATGTCTCAGCCGCCGGCAGCTCCGGCGACGGCGTCTGAGGAGTTCAGAGACTTCATCTCTTGTTGCTTGCAGAGTGATCCTCCTAAGAGATGGTCTGCGCAGCAGCTTTTGCAGCATCCTTTTATACTCAAATCAAGTGGAGGTCGGAATCTAAGGCAAATGTTGCCGCCGCCTCGTCCTCCGGCGTCCTAGTTCTTGCTTTCATATTTTCAACAATGGAGGTGGTTGTGATTGGTCAGAGGAAAAAAAACTCAGTTTGAGTCTTGTTTGGGTAATGATAGAATGCTTATATGGGTTATGAATGAAGATGGGTTTGGCTTGTATTATTATTGTTTATATCAGGAAGTAATAGAGGATCTTCTTCCAGTTACATTAATAAAGCTTCTTCTTTGTTTCTTTGCCATGTATGGTCTTGATTGTCTAATGTTGCAGAAAAGTTGAAAGGTTGTTTTATGACCTTTTTGAGCAAATCATGTGAGTCTCTTCTAATTGGTGGAATTCATATAAAACTTTCATTTGTTTTTTTAACTTTGATTAGTTTCTTCTAATCTTGCTTTGATGCTTTAGTGTGATTAGGAGTCTAATCTAAATCAAGTGGCCAGTTCAGGTTCTAGCTTCTCAGTATCTATTAAGACAGTCTTCATGTTTATTATATTGGTTACAAAGTCATAGACATGGTCAAATGAACAAAAGGTTTTAACATTAGTTCCACTTTTGGTGTGATTTTGTCTCCCTCTCCTTCTTTTAAACTCTCAACTTACTTTAAGTTGTATATGACAGCTTCAATATTTCAGTTTCAGGAGCTAGTCATAGTAGTGTCCTTTTGTTATTTGAAACTCATTCTATTTCACCATCCTCCTATGGGATGCTGAAGATGAACATAAGTTGCCAGCGCCTAGAGGAACCTGTTGGGGCTTTATCTGATGTTGAGAATAACCACATTAAATTTCTCTTCTGTGCCACTTCCTGCTCCTTGTCAATTCATTGGGTATGTTTCTGCTCCTTAATTCTCTATAATGAAATAGTTATAGGAGGATCATTAAATGATACAAACAAGAGCTGAAATTACAAAGAGCTGAGGATCTTGATATACATAAAACACGGTCACATGAGAGTACACTTCATAAAATGTACAAATACATTCTTGTATTTATTTAGGGTACTCAGATTCCAGTTTAGCTCGGAGTTCCTTCCTCAAGACCTTTCCCGAAACTGCTTTCGGTATAGCTTCTATGAAGAACACCATCTTAATTCGCTTGTAATGAACCACCTACATGAAGATTATATCACACCATTAATCTAAGACATGTAAAGTCTCTATCCATCTTTGTGTGTCTTTACGTTCGGAGACCTTGAGTAAATCTCAAAACTTTACCTGTTTGTTGACATAACTCTTGACTTCATCTTCTGTTAACTGAGATCCTTTTGATCTAACCACATATGCTACCGGAACCTCGTCAGCAACTTCATCCTTCATCCTGAAAACTCTTAACTTCATTAGTAGCTACAAATAATTAGAAGGCTTTAGACTTTTGTTTTGTAAACTCACCCAATGACTGCAGCATCCTCAATACAAGAATGAGAAATAAGCAATGCTTCAAGCTCAGCCGGAGCCACTTGATATCCTTTAAATTTGATCAGTTCCTTCAAGCGATCCACAATGAAGATCTCATCATCATCATCCACATACCCAATATCTCCAGTGTGTAACCACCCGTCTTTGTCTATGGTTATGGCAGTAGCATCGGGATCATTCAAATAACCTAACAATAAAACTCTATTTTTCACCATCAAAGTATTCGTTCCCATGTAAGTAAAAGCATTGATTCGTTTACCTTTCATGAGTTGTTCGCCACGGATACAAAGTTCGCCAGATTTGTTGCGTGGTAAGGAGACTCCGGTTATGGTGTCGACCACTTTCATCTCGGCGTTTCTGATCACAGTCCCGCACGCACCAGACTTGGTCTTAAATGGGTTCTTTGCAAACGCTAATGACTTAGCCACAGTTCCTGATTCAGTCATTCCATAACCCTGAAAATGTGTTTCATTTTTTAAGTTTAGTCATTGCAAAAATATGAAAACGACAATATTTAACAATTGTCTGCCATAATAACATCCGTACTCACAAAGATATGAACTAAGAAACCGCAAACAAAGTCATCAAATAAGTTATGTCTGAAAAATATAATTAAGTAAACGAAAAATTTAATGTATGACAGTGTCATCAACATGTGTTTGTCGTCCTAGTTGTATTAATTTCGATAGAGCGTTTTCTCTATGATCCCACAATCTCTCAATAAATCAATACTGGGGTTTATTGTTGTCAAATGTAATTAAAAATCTGGATGGGTGATTCTTATAAAGAGATGAGTAATGAATGTGTCCCCAGTAACTAGGGGTGGACACGTATCGAATATCTCTATAATTTTCAGTATTTGTGATTTGCTTCGTATCTTACGGATATCTGATTTTCCGATTTGTTTTGCTTCGAAGAAATAAGGATATCCGATCTAGATTTTTTTGAGATATTTGCGAATATTTACGGATATCTCATCTACTTTGTTTAATACAAGTAAATTAAAAAAAACTATAAAACTTGTTTTCAAAATTTTTTTTTTGCATAATATAAAATGGAAAATAAAAATAAATGAAACTATATGTTCCATAAATTTCTAAAATTAATCAATTTTTTTTATAAACACACAATTTTTTGAATTTTCTTGTTTTTATAAAGATTTTATAAGTAAATTATAAATAAAATTAATAAACTTATATGTTAAAATAATAATTTTATAAAATTATACATATAAAATATATAGTTATTTATATATATACATCTATTTGTATAATGTCGGATCGGATATCTGACTCTAAATTTTTTAGTATTTGTGATTTGATTCGTTTCTAACGGATATTAACTTTTAGTATACTTTGCTTTGACGATTTACGGATATTCGGATTTTACGGATCGAATCGAAACGAATAAAAAATCTGGATGGGTGATTCTTATAAAGAGATGAGTAATGAATGTGTCCCCAGTAACGGACTAAACGGTGCAAATAATTTCATTAAACATTATCAAAAGCAACACAATAAAGTGAGAAAAAAAAAGTGCAGGTTAAAGGGGCAGGGGGATAAACTACTTCTTTGGCCAGACACTATCTTGTATATGTGTTACACTGTTACGGAGTTCTTCGTAACACCTTCAACAGAATTCTCCAAATACATATATGTGTATATATATATTTATATTAGTATTTAATTATAAAATTTTTAACTTTACGAAAAATTTAATTCAAAAATTATATAAAAAATACTTTGAATTGAGTTTCCAGTAAAATTAAGAATTTTATAATTAAATATTAATATAAAAATATATACAAATATATATTTTGAGATTCTCAGAACTAAGAGCGTCATTGGAAATGCTTTTAGAAGCTAATCATTGTATTTTACGTGTTTTATAAAATAATGTTTTTTTAATTTATGAGTGTACCTTTTAATATGATGCAAAATATGAATAACATGGAACTTATTGGATACTTATGATGTTGATTATATTATTCTATAGGCTAGTCTGCTTGGTGCAAATTATCTGACTAAACCAACTAAACTGGTTTCTGAGTCGCAAAGTCTACCCCCAAAATGGCAAAGTTTGACCAAAACTGAATCGTTCTTCTATTTGGTCGGCTCAATGTTACTAGATGCTAACCTTTTTTTGGCTATTTGTAGAATAAAATACATTGATCAAATAATTTGGAATTGTCTTTTAAAACATGTTTTTGTTTGGTTCTTCTTTATAATGCGCTCGCCGGCCACGAGGTACTTTACTTTCATCTAACTGATAGACTTGTATAATCAACGATAATGAGAACCATAGGTAGTCAATTTCTACATTAAAAAAAAAACAAATATATTGGTACTCTACCATCGCCATGACCCGTATATATTCGAAATTTGGTGATGCCCATCTACACTGACATAAATAGTTATAAAACTTAGCTTTGGTCCAACTACCACCTAATTAATACTTTTCTTAAATATTTAGACCACGAACTTGGAAATGTATCTACCTATTGGTCAAAGACTTTAGAATATGGATGCTAATATTCTTTTATACTAATACGTTTACTCAACACGAGATATACCTTAATTTTGATCTCATTAAAAGTTTAAATAGTAAAAAAAGATGACAATATAGCTAATCAAACGACTATACATCGCAATTTACCAATGAATATTCGAAATTTGGTGAGGCTGAAGATCTAGACACTGACATAAATAGTTTTAAAGCTTAGGTTTGGTGAACCACCACTAATTAATCTATTTCTTAAATATTTAAGAGAAATTGTTAAGAATATCACAAATACCACTTTTCAAAAATACAATCAATCAAAATATATTAACATTTAAATTATACTTTAGTAATTATTGTTTAGGGTTTAATGTTAAATTTGTGGGATTGAAAAAATAGTTGGGTCTACTTTCATCATGAATTAAGATATTTTTAAAAATAGTCATTCATTAATGTTAAATTTGAAAAACAATAACAAACTTGTGGTAAAATTAAAATTTTCCAATATTTAAACTATGAACTTGTTAGAAGGGAAATTGTCTATAATACCAATTTTCATGTTTATCTTAATCACTCTTACCTTCATTTTTAAAGAGGAAAAAATACTTATAATCCTATAATTAATTAATTTAAGACTTAAGTTTTAGAGTTGAAAGGTGGAGTAGTTTTTTTAAATTTGAATTTTAGGATTCTAATTAATTTAAGAGTCTTTTGTATTTAAGAAAATGTATTTTTAATAACGTTAAAAATGAATAATGGTACTAATAATGTGATAAACATGAAAATTCTTCTTACTAGTATGTCTTTGCACATTTAAAATACACCATTTGTTTAATCACGTCTTTGGCAATTGCACATAGGGACAAATTTTCAACTACCACAAGCATTTTATAGTACCAACAAATGTACGTTAATTTTTAAGTACCACATAATCTAATCAAATTAGCTAATACTAATCCATTTTATACTCGAGTTATAAACTAATCTCAAATTCTCAATTATCTAGTTTCTCAGACTCTCTCCAGTTGAATTAAAATTTACGAAGAAATAAGCAAAAAAAAAAAAATGAAAGGACACTAACTAAAACTGACCTGTCCAAAAATGGCATTGGGAAACTTGAGACGCACGGCGTCTTCAAGCTCCTTCTTGAGCGTAGCTGCACCTGAAAGCATCATCCTCACGGAGCTCAGGTCGTACCTCTCCGTCTCCTGAGACTTAACGAACGCTAACACCACCGGAGGAGCCACCGGAACTACTGTGACCTTATACCTCTGAATCAGCTCCATCACTAGACTCAACTCGAACCTCGGAACGATCAAGATCGCCGCGCCAGTCCTCATCGCCGAGAGCATCAACGCGTCGAGCGCGTAGATGTGGAACATCGGGAGAAAACAGAGGATGACGTCATCTCCCGTGAAGCTGACGTTAGGGTTTTCTCCGTCTACTTTCTGAGCGATGCTCGTGACTAGACCCTTGTGAGTGATCATCACTCCTTTAGGAAGCCCCGTGGTTCCGGAGGAGTACGGCATCGCCACGGTGTCCTCCGGCGAAATCTCCGGTTTAGGAAGCTCTGTTTCGTCAGCTTGAGTCAGCTCCGTGAAGCTCACGCAACCTTCAGGAACCGAAACGGCGTCGTTTTCATCGTCCACGCAAACGATCAAAACGCCGCCGTTTCGCGAGTTTTTAAGTTTATCAACGTAACATGGCTTCGTGATGATCATCTTCGTGGCGGAGGCTTTTGCTTGTTTCTCGATCTCCGACTCTGTATAGAACGGATTCGCGGTGGTGGATACGGCTCCGAGGTAAGCGACGGCGAGGAAACAGAGAGCAAACTCCGGCGAGTTTGGGAGAAGGAGCATGACGGTGTCACGTTGGCGGATCCCTAGCCGGTGGATTCCCGCGGCGAGACGCCGTAAAGTGATTTGTACATCACCGTAGGTAAAGATACGTCCGGTGGCACCGTCGATGAGACATGTGGCTGTGGAGTCTCCGTCGCCGGAGAACTTCTGGAAGACGTAATTGGTGAGAGGAAGGTGGTTAGGGATGAAGATGTCTGGTAATTTAGATCGGAAAATGAACTCATGAGAAGGTTCTTGATCTGTCTTAAGAGGAAGTTCTTGTTCTGTCTTCTTTGTGACAAAAAGCGTTTGTTGTTGGAGCACCATTTGTGTGTGGAGAGTACTCTAATTCTTCTACTTGGAAATAAAAATTTAAAATAAAAACTTCTTTTCAAAATGTAATGTTTGCTTTCCTTTATTTTCTTTTGATTTTGGGTTTTATAGTGAATGATAACGTTGGGTTTTATAAAGAAACTGGACGAATGTGTTTTTTTTTAATTATTAAATCCACTATGATTTATTTCCATTACATGCGATTTTCTTTATGATTTGTCTAGAAAATATTGGTCGAGTTCAGTGTAGTTGGTGGGTGGGCCCTTTTACTGTTTATTTTCAACACGGTTTTATTATTTAAATAAATTATTTTTAACTGTAGATGTCAAAAAACATTTATTCAAAAGTATATATATCGACAGGTAATTTTATATTATTAAGCTGAAATTTTTAATTTTATTTTTAAGTATATATAAAAGCAATTAAGTTTGTCTTAATCTGGTACATATAAATTTTGAATTTAAAACTTTGTTTTCTTCATATTTTTTTAAACATGTAACTAACTTTTGTATGAAATGAAATACACGTTGATACATAATTGATT